>JAUYWI010063643.1:0-27027 GCA_034780595.1 Parotoplana pacifica
AGCATTTCCTTTAGAATTCTTTCATCAGGGTTTAGTGATTCTCTTCAAAGGAAAGCCGCTGAGAAAACTTTCATAAACAATTTAACCCATCAATTAATGTTAATTATACTCAGTAATTACTTTCTATTACTTTATGTTTATTTTTTTCTTTATCTATGTCTTGCCTACCTATAACTGTTTGAATTGTCGACTTGATATCTAAATTTATTCATTGTTAAATATTTTATTTCTATTATATTAATAATTTGAAAATTGTCAAAAACTTTTTAAAAGGAATTTTTTCTGATATAGGTAATCTATTGGTAACAAGCTTTCTTCTAAAAATGTTATTGTTTTAGACTTATTTGACAATTTTTCTATAAATGTTCAAACACTTTGTAAATCCTTTAACATTGAGTGTAATGTCGTTTTCAAAACAAAAAAAGCTTGCTTCTTTTTTTTCCTTTTGAATTACGGTCTATGTCTCTATATGCCATTTATTGTCCTGAAATTCAGGATATATTGGAAAAACCTCTAGACATATGATCACATTATTCTCAAAGAAAATTTTCTCTCTTACAATTCTAACCATACTAAATTTTGGCTACTGATAGAAGTGACTCTGAGATCAAGATTATTGAAGCGCTTTACCTTAACAAATTTAAGTCCAAATTGAATATTAAGGGTATTGATAGCTGCAAATATACATAGAATACTTATTTAAAAAAATAAAACTATCGGCGGGATCAAGTTTTCTCATGATTGTTTATGCTGACTTTGAATAATTGTTCCTAACTATACTTTAAAACTCTTCTCGTAATAATTTAATTGATTTGTTTTAAATGCATTTAAATACTTATGGTATAGTAATAGTTAATAATCGCCATTGAGAATGATTAAGGTAAATCGAATCCGGTTTGGCAAAAAATAATTAACTTTATGATTAGAGTCTTTGTATTTTTATTCATACTGAAATGTGGAAACTGGAAATTACCGGATTTAAATAAATAATCTATCGTCAATGTTTTTTCGAGGATGTCGGTTCAATAAAACTGATCTACATTTTTGTACCTAATAAAACTACATAAAATATATAAGTTAAGATTATAATCAACACAATTAAAACCAAAACTAAAAAGGTGTAAAAGGAAAAATCAATACTTAAATAAAGAAACCCCATCGGGATTTTAAAAAGTCGAAATGAAAAAGAACAGCCCTTCATTAGAGAAATTGTTATTAACTCTTATACTTGTAGTTGTGCAGTTGTCGCTTTAATGTTTTGTAGTTTTGTCACCAACGATTAAGTTTTAGTGACATACAAAGCGACTGATACCATGGGATCAAGTAGGTGCATACAATGCTATTCACTCAGAAGTTAGCTAGCCAGATGCAGGAGTATAGTAAGATGATACCTCTATTTGACTGCCGCATGTGGTCCCGTCTACATAATTAAAATATTAAATTAAACTAAAAGATGTTTTATATTGTGTGTTGCCTATGATAAGAAGATAAATCATTTAACAAAAAACAGATTAATTAGAAAATATTAATTACATTTTTTAGAATTACTATAATAAAATATGGACTATGACAAAATATTGACTAAAATATTTAATGTCTGTACATACATATTCCTTAAAAAACAAGCGCCGTGGATGTTTTTAAGTAGAGTGGTATCATATGTTACTAATTAAATAGGCACCAACGTGGGCACATGGACATAAGAAAAGCAATTGACTCAATCCCATTGGTTCAATCGGCGACTAGCAGTTTTGTAGCTGGCGTGTTCACAGACTTTTGAAAGTAGGTCAACTACAAAACTACAAAACGACAATTTAACTGCGACAAAACTACTGTCACTAGTGACAAAACTAGAAAATGACAATTTAGCTGCGACAAAACTACTGTCACTAGTGACCAAACTAGAAAATGACAATTTAGCTGCGACAAAACTACTGTCACTGGTGACAAAACTAGAAAATGACAATTTAGCTGCGACAGGCTTATACTAGACTTTTAAATTCCTCGTAGACTTCAGCTGGGAGAAATTCAACTCCTATAGGAACATACTTCCCATGAACGAATGGGCTGAAATTTGGTGCACAAACACTCTATGTCAAGAAATAATAGAATTTTAAAGCGATTAGAAACAATAATATCAGAAGATTGAGTTCCTCACATATCTGGTTCCTGGTATACTAAGGCTACATTAAAACGGGACAGGTCCACAAAATGTTTCTTTTTTTTAAAATGGTGCTTATGCTCAATTATTATTTAAAATGATTTATTTTTAGTCTATGGATCAATTCTAGTAATTTTGAAATCAATTCAATTCATACAAATTGAGAAATTTCAACATCTAATGAATGAAATCCAAAAGTATACTTTAATAATGCGAGTTATGAAAATGTCATGGAAAATATTGAGTAAACAATTATTATAAATGTGTTGTGTTACTAATAAATGAAACGATAGTAAATTAGCCCTCATTATTCTAAATAATTCCATGAATATTCAGAGCAAAAAATGCTGCTGTAGATCTAAGTACTTTCATAAGTCGGTCAAAAGATCAACAATCATGACGTTTTAAATTCTTCTTCCAGATTTGTGTTAATTAGAGTTTAATTTTTAGTAGACCTAATGTCATCATAAGTCCCTCAGATCAGCTCCCTCGTCGATTTGCTTGATAAACATTTACAAGTTACCTGTAAAAAAGATTTCAGTCCAATCAAATTATGAAGATTCAATTTATAGTTCTTGTTCGTACATTAATATAGACCTATTTCACAAAAACAACACCTAGCAACAAAATATAAAAAAACTATATAAATTGTGAAGGGAGTTTCTGGTTATTAAAATCTATATTTAGGTAGTTCTTTTAATTACTTGCAAGGTATTGTTCTTTTTAAAGCATGCTGAACAAAATTTGTTTTGATATTCAAATAGGTTCCATTAATAAATAGCACTACATATTACCTAGAGAATTCTTTTGCCCCGGCTGTTGTTCCGAATCACTCATTCTGCTTTTCTGAAAATAGAAGGGAAAATTCTAGAAATTCTAGCTGATGTGAGTGTCACGATCATTATAAAAAATATAACAATAGATTGTTTGTCTGCCTTCCAATTATCTCCATCAATAAAATTCACACAGCTGCCTGTCTAAACTAAAACGAAACATTTGGTTCGATACAAATTGTTTTTAATTTTTAGATCTTTGAAAGAAGACAAGAACGAATTAATAAACAACTAGATATAGTTAAACTGATTAATAGAAAAGGGTAAGCTCAGTAAACAAAAAGACATCCTCCATGTAGAGGGAGGGGGGAGGGAGCCCGGGCATTTGGCAGCACTCACATGAAGAGAAGGGACGTTCCTGGCGGGAGAAACAGTTGAAGGAATGGAGCCTGTAGAGCTACTGCAATTCGGTGGCAGGCTTTGATTCTTCTTCACCTAAAATAACACCAAAATTATATGACCACAACCATCTCTTGTATTGCCAACATTCGTGCAAATTGACTATTTTTATGATAATAGAAGCATCAGCTATGTCAAAATATTATACATATAAGTATGTATCACTACATAGTAATAATACACATAATAATTGGCTTTCTAAATTTTCTTATTATTAAAAAATAAAGAAGTGCACTCTTTGAGATACTAGTGTTCAGAATTAAGAAGGAAAATAGAATTATCACAGCAAAAACAAATCTACCAGGAAACCGATTAATCGTTAATGGGATCTATTAGTCATGGGCAGGATCTGAACCCCAATGGGTGGAAGATTTGCCTCCCATCCTACTCGATTGATAACCCTAACAGGGTAAAACCGCAGTCTCCTGTGATAATACTATACAACATTATTATCTCATCAAACTGAAATAAAAACAGTTGTTTATATCCATAAAAATGTCTATCTATATTCTATTGGTTATATCTAATATCGTAGTGCATTATATATCATAAACACTAATAGCCTGTTATTTTATGTAATTTTCTATTAAGTTTATTCTCAAGTAACATCTTGAAAAAAATCTGTATATTAGATGAGCACCGACTTAGATATTATTTCAAGAAGTAGATTATAGTAATTCAAAACAAAATTATCAAACTAAAACAGAAAATAGGAAAACTAAAAGTAAATAATGTGATCACTAGTATCCAAAAATACTTTTTTTTAAATTTGAAACTAACATAGGTGGTGTTCTATTTCAAAGTATCAAGCGTTGATTTATCTTCTATTTTCTTTAACCAAATCAGTATAAAATTTAACAATAGGTAGATAGGGTATAAGGCTAATTTATCTATGAACAGCAATTATACTAATCCGTAACAAATAAACATCCCCCCAATTCTTCAAATTATACTTTTCCGATTGAGAATTTATGTAAAATTATTAGATTAACTTAAGCCATGGACTTCTAAAAGAAGATTATTTGAAAGTTAATAAATGAAAAGGTTTTTCGAAGTACTGACACAACCATATTCGTTACACCTACATACCTTCAGTTAATCAGAGAAATAAATCTTGTGACTTTCATTAAAATATTATGCCGACAAATCATCATTTTAACTAGATTTCAATATACATAGGCATACACAACGTGTATTCACGATTAAATTTTAGGAAAAGTTGCTAAAAAGCAAAGCCAAACCTATCTTCTTTCAATACCTAACAAATTTTGGCTTTAATATAAACACCAAACCGGTATCGAAATCCAAAGAATATAGCGTTAATATTACTACCAGTCATTTCATATTTTTTGCTGTATATAACCATCTTTTAAACAGGCATTATATGTAAATTTAGGAGAACAAATTAGGAGACAACAAATTTGCTTACTGAAGTGGGACGATAAACATTGTCTTCTTCTTCTTCTGATAATGATACTAACTGTGAGTCTGTTCCCGACTCATCTGACGAATCGGAGGACGAAGAATATGACGAAGAGGAGGACGAGTATGAGTCAGACTGAGTGGTTGAAGTACTGGGAGAGAAGGACTGTGATTGTGACAGACGACGGGGAACTGAACATCAAAACAAATATTATCAATAGAGATATCACATCAAGACAAATTGATATCAATGAAGATAAAAACATTATCTCAATACATTGAAACTTGGCCGAGTTTCACTGAACTGCATTCCAAAAAACACGTATTTTGATTTTTTTTAAAGAAGTTAATATAATACACCACATTTCGGTTATTCGATTAAACTTAACTCTTCCTGTAAAATAATAATATTACCTAAATATCTAACGTTTTAACAAATTGATATTTATATTTTTAATAAACCTACACCGTAAGTGTAAGTATGAAAAAAATACAATCTAATCACCAGGTAGGTACATTTTAAAGTTACAATTTAAAACAAAAACAACAACAGAAGAAAACTAATAAGTAATTCCAAAAATGAAATTAAAATATTGTTAGAAGGGAGGATATAGTAATAATAATGAATCTGGTAAAGTAAATCTATTCTATTCTATTCTATGTAAAACTGATCTTTGTTTGAGGTATATTGTCCTTATGATATAGATAGTAATTGTAAAAATATTAGTATTATAGCTGGTTTATCTTGTACATAATATAAAAAGTCAAAGCTAAATAAATTAGAAAAGTCTAAATTAAAATAGGTAGGCAGGAAATACACAGTACAAAAATACGATTTGCCTTTTGTAGTAATTTGTGATAAAACATCAATAGATTTAATTGCAAAGGAAACCCCAGAACAAAAATGACATTCCTGCAAAAAAGTCTATGTTAGGAAACCAAAAAAGTTTATGAAAGATTTAATAAGAGATGCAACAATATTTAGTTAAAATCACCATAAACCAAATACCTAAAAACAAAATTTCTAACAATATTTGTGGCATACTAACCCAACGATTCAGATTCAAGCAATTCTGAAATTAGAATACATTTACATTTACGAGTAAGATTGCTTTTTAAACAAACAAGCCGATCAGAAATTAATCAAATTAATATGACTATTTTATTTTCTTATAATAATCTTCATTATTAAACTATAGATAGATTTGCATTATACATAATTTCATTTTATCAATTACCAAGCAATTTGATTAATTGGGATATAGTCCTTTATCCTATTTTAACATAGATGTGAATTTATGTAAAGGATAATAAATATTCGATGAATGCATTCAATTACTGAACATCAAACGTGAATTTTAGCAAGCAATGGCACCTTAAGAAACGAATTAGGATCCAACGCTATTTCATTCTACGTGCCGCATAAACTTCAAACAGCATTTTAATTAAATTTGCTTAAATGCTTTGCACCAATTTAATCTTTTGATTGTCATATTAGAAGAAACTTTCTTACCCGCAGGAGTTACTGAATGCTTTCTTGATCCAACTGTTTTTGGCACACGTTGTACATAATTTGGTTTGGATTGCACTTGGGGATTGTTATTGTCATCGCTACTAGGCGGCAAATGGGCATCGTCATTAACATCACTAGGTGGTAACTGGGGATCATTGCTATTGTATTCTTTGGACTTCTGTTCTTCAGCAGAATAGGTGCTAGTGCCTCTCTTCTCCTGAGGACTCAAACGACCAGGCACAGGCTTATCTGATTCTGACCCTGAAGAAGTTGTGGAATCAGGTTCTCTGGATTGCTGTTGAAATGAGTCTGTTTCAGTATTAGACGGGATAGCAATGGGTTGAAAAATCTCTTCAGATTGATTATCGTCAGCTTGACAACTCATAAAATCATCCAAATTGACCTCAATATCTCGCTCGGGATCTTGGGATTTATTAGATAAAACTAACAAATCTAGATCCAGCAAATCATTATCAACAGGAGTGTCCAGATCTGAAGAAGACGTCAGAATATTATCCTTTTTACTTTCAATTCCATTTGACTGACCATCAATGGATGAATCCTTCGGAGATTCAAGGACAGAAACCTCCTCTGTTTGAAACAAATCATCATTGTTTCCTGAGTGTAACTGCAATAATTGCTTACTTTGGATTTGATTTTCAGGTACCAACTCGACATTTTTTGACTTATCAGTAAGGTCATTGACTGGTGGCTCATCAATAAGGTCATCGACTGGTGGCTCATCAATTAGGTCATCGACTGGTGGCTCATTAATAAGGTCATCGATTGGTGGCTCATCAATAAGGTCATCGACTGGTGGAAGTGATAACGGAAGAGGCGGTGGCACAAATTTATCATTTATGGAATCTGATTTCAGCCTTGGATCAACATCATCGCCGCTCTTTTCCAACAACAGACTAACATCTGGTTCAGAAGCTACCGAATCCGACAAGTGATAATGTCGGGTCTTGGCTTCGGGGCGAGATAGGCTGTTGGACCGTGAGGAGTTGTTGCTCTGTGGTATCAAATAGCAAGTGGCAACGGAATCGGGAAGAATGAATTCTGGATCGTCACTATCCTGGCTGTGGAGAGAGCTCTTCAGGCTGGATGGGGTCGGCGAGTCAGGGCGACTAAACAGGTCGAAGCATTCAAGAAACAGCAACTATTTAGAAGACAAAAATATAGAAAATATTTCAGTAAGACTCAGAAATATTAATGACCAACCTTTCATTGGTTGTAAGGGAGATCATAAAAGTAACTCAAGAAAAAATTAGTCTGTGAACAACTTTGCTTGTCATTAACCGGTAGTGGATTTATTGTGATATTAAAGTTTTCATAAATCACGCAATCATCTTGCAGTTCCAAATAGCGAAACATGTTTTCTTAAGCTGCGTATTTTACGATCATGTATTATCTAAATACTTTTAAGTATAACGTGGATAGAATACGAATTTAGTAAAAAAATATTGATAAAATAAACTGATTAAGCCAACAACATTTCAGGAATTCTAATTTAAAATGGATAAATCACTAATTTTTACTAAAAATATCGATTTTCTTGAAAAGTAGAGTAGATGAACTTTAAATTCCAAAAATAAAACTTCGTGTGAAATTGAAATATTTTACCAATAACAATCTACGTTGGGTAGGTGCTTTTTGCCTACATTTTGTTATCTTACAGTAGTCGAAACTACACCATTTCAGCGCCGTACTATGGCTAATACTAAAATTCCTTGTTTGGACCTAAATAAAACCCCGAAAATTTTGAAATGTAATTATTTTTATATGATTTTGTTTCTTGTCGTCTACAAGTAGAACAACAATTTTTTGAAATTTACAAAACAATGAAGCTGCTGTTGTGCTTCAAAATGTAATCTTAAAAAACGACTGAAATCGTAATTCCCAAATAAACAAATAATATTTCTTAATTAAACTGATATATTTATTTTCTACAAAAAGGTGCATTGCCTATAAACTTGTCACTTATTTCATAATACAGTCCTAGATATATAAAAACATCTTGATTTCATAATTCTTTGGCATATTTGTTGTGTGACATTTAGAACTTAGTCCATTGGATAATCATTTAGATGAATTAAATATAATTTGAGAACAAATGCATTGTAAAAATACCAACTACAAATTTCCTTAATATCGTAGAAGGCATTTGATTTCAGTAAATCGAATTGTATTTATTACGCCCTCACATTTGATTTCACCAACCGATAAGTACCCTTTTACATCAAGTAAAGATAATTTATCCCGGTGTTACCTCAAGTGTTATCGATCCTGAAACAATATTGGGCGTCTGGGACAAACTTTTCAGTGGCACGATTTGTCTGGAGCTGGGATAACTGGACTGAATTAATTTGTGGATATTTAAACACGAGGCTCCCAAGAATATTCCATCAACTGAAACAAACAGGTAAATTGGCTTTCCTTGACAGATATAAAAAACTATTTTGAAAAGTTGAGTATACTTCAACTTCACGTATCCAGGAGGTTTACCAACTTCCAAGATAAACTACAGTTGAACCTACGACTTCGCTAGAATGTTAGATTATAACATGCCACAGGATATTATTAGTATTTTTAAAACCGGTTTACTGATATTTCTACAATTCAGATAATGACAAATATAAATAATACTCGTATATTCAACTTAATATTATGTCAGTCATTTACCCAAATCATCTTTCAAATCACAGAACAAACTGAGAGTCAACAGTCTTGAGCTTAAATTGATACAACTAAAAATAAAATAAAATAAATTTAATCAACTATAATAAAATTTATTAACGGCTAAAGCGAAGTATTAAGCAAAACTATCCTCACGTAATTCGATATGTGATATATGTTAGCTCTCCAATTAAAGCTAAACTAATGGTTAATTTGTTGCAATGGCACATGCTACCTTCACAGAAACTATTAAAACAAAAACAACTTGGGTGGTAATATGATCACCACCAACAGCATAATTAAATTGACAAGGTAACACAATTTTTAGATCAAAAACTATTACCCTACTAATAAATCTTTCTAAAATCTTCACAGAAATTTCGGTGAACCACTTTCAAAAATAATAGTAAAATTTTTAATGAAGTGCACTGTAGCTTCCGTAGAAGTAGGTACTTATATGTACAAATTTAAATTAACAAAACTAGAAAGCTAATAAAGAACACTTTTGGTGCCTAGCCAGATCTCGAAAAAAAACTTTTGACATGGAAAAGCTAGCTGTCTATAGAAGTACTTGATAAAATTAGGAATTAAATACGGAGCTTAAGAATTGTTTGGTTAAACTTTATAACTATAAAATTGGTATGCTGCACCACTTAGATAATGAAATTTTAGGTAAATATACTAAAAATAGAAGAATTAGACAAAGTATCCAACTATCTCCCACCATTTTTAATTTATAAATGTCAAGAGAAAAAAATGCAGTTTACGTCTACGACTAATGATGTTAAAATGTCACACAACCTTGACAGAGGTCACTGGATGGGTCAAATCCTCCTCTAAATCTTTTTTTGTATATTTGGAAAAAAACGACATTTATTTTGAGTGACTCTATAAACTGCCTGATATTATAATATGC
Source organism: Parotoplana pacifica (assembly GCA_034780595.1). Classification (NCBI taxonomy): domain Eukaryota; kingdom Metazoa; phylum Platyhelminthes; order Proseriata; family Otoplanidae; genus Parotoplana; species Parotoplana pacifica. Next base: position 9,924 of record JAUYWI010063643.1, read on the forward strand.
TACTATATGTACATGTTTTTTTCGATGTTTCTTTGTACCTATAGATTCAACAACAACAAAATATTTATTCGATGTTTCTTTGTACCTATAGATTCAACAACAACAAAATATTTATAATAGCTCATAAAAATATCAAATAAATTTTAAAATTACCGCATTCAATGAAATTTGAGTGTAGGTATTTCAGAAACAGTTAATGACGAAATCTGTTCAAACATAGAAATTCAGATTCGATGTGTAACTTCAGCTAACCAGTGAAAAACGTAATTCAGTAGCTTTCCAATTTTATTATTTTATATTTATTAACTGTTTTGATTGACATCATTTATTTCTGAGTAACAATACCTATAAAACATCTCTCAGTCAACAAGCAGATAGTTCGTTAAGTTAATTCATTAACGTATTAAATTAAATCGATTAATACATTGTCCTACACGGCAGGCAATGTACTTGGCTTCGGATATTTAAATATTTGCAAACCGTGTATTACTTTTTTTAAATAAATGAAACCTTACCTCAATCTATCTTACTTACATTACATTTTTATCACAACTTAATATACGTTTGGAATTCAGTTGTAAACTGGTGGATTTATTGATGATACAAGTTTAAAAAAGAAACCACATTCCTACCGTCTCCCCTATCTTCGAAAAACAAGGAATCTGAAATGTCGGAAACTTGTTTCAATAATAATTAAAGACCAAAAAGGTCAAAAACTGTGTTGCTCAAACACTAAGATAAGTGAAATCATTTTGGTTGTCAGCTCTCACTAAGTGAATGTTATTGTGTTTTTAGATAAATGATATTTAAAATATTAGAGCTAACAAAATCAAAATTTTATTTGTGGAAATTACTTGTAAATATCTAATGTTCTCAAGAATGTGAATTTATTGTATTTCAAATATTTTTGGGTGTTTATTGACTTTGTTAGCTCTAATATTCTAAAATATAATTTATTTAAAAACAATAACTTCCATATACTGAGAGCTAACACCTAAAAAATGATTTCAATTATTTTAGGGTTTGAACTAGTATACATTTTTTAAATTCAGGAAACCAATCCACCTTTTAATTAAAAGGGGTCAAATGGCCTATTTTCAACGATCTTATATAGCCCATTAGGTAAGGCTGAGCTAGGGAGCTAACAGCGAAATTGCCATTGGCCTAGACATAGCAGTATTAAATTCAAGTTACGATTATTTACAATATAAATTCCTCATCAAAAAAGACTCCACAAGAAGTACTGCGCTGCTGAACACCAATGGATCGGGTTGAAAATTTGTTTGCAGGGGTGTCCACTTCAACATCTGCATGCAAATAGCTGTTGACATCCAAGTAACCTAAAACAAGCAAGAAAATCAACATAATTTGGGAAAAGTTAGATACATAAACAGAGAAGCCGTTCAAACTGGAAACTTGATTTCAATTATCAACTGACAATTAAACGCCATTTAAAACTAAACAAATTGACTATAAAATTAATAATTTGTTCGCATTCTTGACATGGGACTATTGTTTAAACTATTTTTTACCAGGACTGTCCATATCCTCTTCAGAATAGGAGTGACTACGGAGGCCGCTAGCTTTAATCACTTTGACCAGTAATCTTGATCCCAACACTTTATTCCTTAGAGGTACACTGGCACGTACAGGCAAAGTATTATATTGTCTATCCATCTAAAAATCAATACAAACACAGAAAAACGAATGACACAATTTCCAAAGAGCCGTCAATGCTTTAAACAAAATAGCGTACCAAGTCCTAATTTCTTGGAATATTTTATATTTTTAGCTATAATAATTTTTTTAACAATAAATTAAGTCAGATAAAACGTTGTTAATTAAAGTTTTTTCTATATATAACGTCCTAATTTCGTGCATTATAAAAATCTATGGAATATTTAGTGGGCAAAGTATGACCACGAAATCAAGACGTCGAACGTCCTAATTTGGAACAATAGTAGGCTGCATGCAGAATTCGAAGCACAACGGTTTGATGGTCTTGTATTAGGTGATGGTGGTTATCCTTGCTTACCATTTCTAATGACTCCGCTAGCCAACCCAGCAACAGATCCAGAACGTCGATATAACCATGTGCATTCACAAACTAGATGTGTAGTTGAACGAACATTTGGTATATGGAAAAGACGCTTTCCTGTATTAAAATATTGTTTACGCGGTGTTGTGAATAATGTGCCTAACATTATAGTTGCAGCTACTGCTTCATAATTATGCAATTGAAAACAATGAAGAAGAATTCTTGGATGACATTTTAGATGGCGCCAATTTTCAAGATGAACCAAAAAATGCCGTACGCCGAAGACTAATCAATCATCATTTTACTTAAAGATTAAACATGCTACACATGTACATTACTATAGATTTATCGAACCATCCTATTGCTCTGACTATTATACTGTTAGCTGGTTATTTTTGATTATTGTTTTTTACTCGCATACTTTCGAAATATATACTTTCTTTTAATAAATCTATTGAAAGTTGAGTAGATATTAGGTGGGTACTAGAACAAATCAATAATTATCATTTACATCCAGTTTGTTAGAATATAAAAATTTAAATGCATTCTAAATAATAAGATACAAATAGTATAATATCTAACAGTATGTGATAGATATACCTATAAGTATACAGCAAAAATATAGGTGGGTACTTAGGCATATACATTATAATATAGGTGAATAGGTATATAGGGATAGGTATTTTAAAAAGATACATCTGAGGATATTCAACATTTAAAATCATCTGAGTAGGTACTCGTGGTAGTAATACCGAATTAATATTACCCTAAATAAAAAAGCAATACCTACTAATTCAGTATTAATAGACATATGATTGTTGTATTGTTATCTCTCACGCACGATCATTCAGATAGCAAGTCCATAAAATTCCGTTTTTCCAAAGAATGCGCTATTTTTTCTAAGGCAGCAACTTTTCTCTCCTCAAGTTGTAGCTTACGTTCTTCCATCACCAGAACTTGTTGCTGTATTGATGAAGATTGGGTTTGACGCGGCTTGGGGTTGATAACGGTATACTGCTCGTACCAGAGGACTGATCTAACGCGTCATCATCAAAGCTGTTGCGCAATGGATCCAGATCACATGCTATAATGCCGGCCATGTTTTCCTGCTCTTGCGAAAGATCCGGTGCGGTATTAATCCCACCACCTGTTAGAAATGTCTCACGTCTTCTAACTGCCGATGCTTTCTTATTCGAAACCTTTAATTTTCTCCAGTAATTCTTTAATTACTCAACACTTCTGTTAGTAGCAAATTGAGCATTAACTATGCTGGTTAATTCTTCCTAATTCTTTCTTTTGTTGTTTAGCATTGACACAGTTGATAATTTACTTTCAATAATGTTTTTATTCTGTTCTATAAAATCCATTATTTATTCCTTCTCATTTGTAGACATATTGGCGGATCTGTTCTTCTCATTTAAAGCAGCTGCCATTTAGCAATAGAATAATTAATTAATATATAAAAGTAATTAAACGAAATCACAGGTTGGAAATTAGTTGATAATAAAATTTGGAATCTTTGAATAAGTGGGTTAACACAATATAGGAAAAATTATATATAGAATCAATAGCTGCTACAATATTGTAATAAATTTTATTACGAGCAATAAAAAGTTATTTAAGGTCAAGTTGTGGAAAAATATCCAAAAATCAATTCAAAATCTATTTATATAGCATGTTGTTAATGAGAAATTATGCAGAATTTCCTTTATACTTTGGAACTGCTTTATGAAACGCAAAACTTAGCACGGTGCTATCTTTAGCACGGTGCCAATTTAGAACTACTTTATGAAATTGGGCCTAACTCTCTTTATTAGATATGAACGTTATTTGGAAATTCCGTAATTCTTGGAAAGCATTCCTGTAATTTGATTGGTGTTTGAGTAATCTAATTAGATCGGGTGGAGGGTAGATGTAAATAAATCAATCTAAATACGTACTGCTAAATCCTTTGATTTTTATGGATCACCCTACAGTACAGCTAGTAAATCTTTTAATACAAATATTTAACTGACACCATGTTTACAGGTGGTACTAGATCAGAACCTTGAGGCCATTATGTGGCTTCAATCAGTTCAATATCTCATATTTATGTTGTAAATATAAAGATAAAGACACATTCCAAAAACTATATATAGTTTATCAAATGTCAGCACAAAAAGTCTTTTTAAAAGAGTCGTCACACATTCAAACTTATTAAAATAATAAATTATAAAAAAACTTACTATTGTTGAAAATATCTTGACAAAACAGAATTCAAACTGTACAATGTTTAGTGAATAGTTAATTATTTTAAAGAATACTCTGATTGGCTGCTAATAATAAATGGAAATTCCAACGAATTTAGGACGTCTAAGAAATTAAGACTGGGTAAGCTACAAAAATATATCTTACCGGTTTAAAATACAATGAAGAAGTCTTCGGAATGCTTAAGAATCCATTTCTATCGTCAGTTGGTACTGGTTTCTGTGGCAGCGATGCCGTTTTCTGTCGGTGTAATTCGCGATCAGCTAGCAAAAACGATGGCCCCATCGAATCACCATTCACGATGGGTTCCATTGGATAGTTGTCAGTTTGTTGGAAAGAATTGATTACATTCTTTGATATTATTATTTCATCATCCGTTCTTTTTGGTTTCAACAGCACCGTTTCAACAACTGTGACTGATGGTTCAATAATGGCATCTGCAACAGGTACAGTTGTCGATTCAGGATTGGTCTCAGCATCTGTCCTGGCCACCACATCAGCTGGCAAATCATCAACCACAGACATAACTGCATCAGTCGGTTTTACTTCTGCCAGATTCTCAACAGTGGCTGATGGTTTGATAATGGCGTCTTCAATAGTTTCTGGAGTATTCTCAACTGAAGCTGGGGAAAATGGTTGCACTTCTTCCAGTGGAAAGTCTGTTTCATCTATTGTAATGTAATGACTAGTAGCTATCACTTTCCTTGGTTGTTCCTGTGGTAACTGTTCTTCAAAATCTTCATTATTATCAACTTCTTCTAGTGCTTCGACTGGTTCAGATTCTAAGTTACATGCAGCAGGGACTTCACTCAATGCATCTTCATTGCTTACTGACTCATCCTTAATATTCAGAAATGATACGGGAGCTTTCTCTATTATGACGTCATCAGTTTCTGGGTCCGAGTGTTGTTGATGATGTGGCGTCCACAGTTCATAGGATGGCAAACGATCGATATTCGCATAGGACAGTGGTTGAGTCCAACTGGCAACTGGTAAAAATGGATGTTTTTGAAAGACAATTGACTGTTTTCTAGTGATGGAAATGGGTTCCGATAGCGAATCCGTCCTATTGGGTGACGTGGTGGTCGACTGATCGTTGGAGCAACTGGTTGAATCCACCTCGGTAGAAGAGTAGGACTCGGAACTGCTGACCTCATTCGTGGTGGTGGTCGGTGAGCTTTGACAGTCACTGGTTGTCACACATTCCATGTCATTAGTGGTGGGAGTGTCAGATGTCGAAGTCTCGTTGTAACAGTTCTCAGAATAATCATAATAATTGGTTGAGGTCGTGTTTGTACGACTTTCGCTATCAATTTCTGGTGTGGTCGCTGAGGTGCTGCCTGTATCGGCAATGGACTGGGGGCTGCTGCTCATGTGTAGGGACATACTGGCGGATGACAGCAGAGAAGATGGCACTTCAGTAGCCGTATCGATTGGGTACAAGAAAAAGGCACTGGTCACAGCGGAACGAATACCAGTCTTCACAAATTCTACTTCTGTTGAATCTAGCTGAAACAAGAAACAAATAACCAGAAACAAAATACAATGAACAATTGCGTAGGTACTAGCTAAGTGTTGCAAGAAGAGTAACAAAATTTAACAATGTGGTGATAGTCACAGAAGAGTGACTTTTTCTAGTAGCCACTTTAGCATTCTATCAAGGTAGTGGTAATCTAAATAAAAATTAATTTGTAACCTAATGAATTTCAAACAATAAGCCTATTGATGAATAGTGAATAGACAGTTTGTTGAGTCTAGCTAGACGTCTCCACCTTATAAAATTGTAATAAAATAATGTTAATCTCTTCACTATACTACTGATTAGTAGTTATACTACTAATATCAGAAACATACACGATTAGTGGTAGGCTTCTGTGTAATATCCAAACGATTAAATGTTCTCTTCAATAAACGAAGCTGCCAATTAACGGTTTTCTTATCAGGTGATAAATTGACCGTTACTTCCACCTAAAATTAAAAGCAAAACTTCAAACTACTAAACTTGATACAAAAATAAAAATAAAACAAAATGTTTAAGATTTTTAACAGCCTAATCGGTTGTAGGTAAATATCTGAAACCACAGAATAATGCATTCACATGGCACTATAGAATTCATTATAATTGATTTTGAAAATAAAATAAAACCCCACTTACCTACATAGGAGGTGGTGGTGGTGGGGCGATCGGCACAGAAAAAAAGTAAAATCTTTTGTCAAATAAAGAAACTATCAAATGCATAAATTGAATTCACTGAAGAATGGTCTGGTTAAACTACCTACTGTCAGTTATAGAGAACATTTCATATACCTCAAAGCAAACCAATCTGTTTTGCGATACAGTAGGTTAGCTAAATGTCATTCGCTCTTGTTTTGCAAATTGTTTCTGTTGGTCCTTCAAATATTATGTTATTTCGACTATGACAGGGTAAACAAATTTACAATTACTATACCTAGGTGGGTACCTCGTTATTTATGTTTTGTGACACAAAAAAATTAACATTCAAAAGCAAAGACAAAATACAAATCAAATATTATCTAATTAGTCGATTATGGTCGAGAACATGATCAAAGAACATAGAATGGGTGTATCCAAAATTCATGACATACCAATCTTCTTATTATCTTGCAATAAATAACCTGTGTTTATATCTATGGATGAGTAGGTAGTTATAATGTCTGGGTTTTTAATTAGGCAGTTGTAGATGGAATTTCAGGTTGACCACACACCCTATCTATTATGGTATGTATAGATCGCACCACCGCCTAGTTCAAGAACAGATCATAGCTGATAGAAGACACAACTTATTATTGTATTCAAAATAGTGTCATTGAGAATGAAAGTAATGGATCAGTCAGCTATTAATTAAAAACATGTGTAATTTACACCCACGTCTGGTAGTTCACTTTAATTTCTCACAAACGTGCGCTTAGATTAACGGAAATTGTTTTTTTTAAATTCAGACTAAGACGGTAAATAACTGGTCAAGGAAACTGAGGACCATGCTTGAAAACAAACAAAATGATAAATAGCATTAAAATGAAAAATACGAGTACAAAGAGACATTACAATGAAAGATGAGAAGGAACCATTAGATGAAAGATATGAGAAGGAGCCTTTAAAATAAAAAATATGAGAAGAAATAACATTTAAAATGAAAGATATGAGAAGAAGGAACCATTAAAATAAAAGATGAGAAGGATCCATTAAAATTAAGAAAAAAGCAGCCAATAAAATAACTAGGGAAATAAGGAATCACTAAAATGAAAGAGGAAAAGAAGAAGAGCCACTAAAACAAAAGATAGCTAAAAATTAGTAAAATGAAAATGGTGTTGGATAAGATACCTAACTGCCCTTCTTAATTAGTGACGCAACTCTGGTAGATGTTGTCAATAGAAATCGATATACAGAGTGTACGAGATATATTTTTCGTGTTAAATGCATGATTTTCTGTTCTTTTAAGAGCATATGTTATTTTTGGTATGCAGTGAATGACATCTAGAATAGAGGAATCAGATAGTGATACTGCTTTAGTCATTGGTAACAAAAAAAATTAAATTGCTTTAATCTCAAACATGTAAAGCATTGTAAATATGTACTTACTTTAGCTTGTAAAGAAATAACTTTTGCCTTGCAGTCATATTGTCTGCTAAATCCGAAACCTTTCTTGATAACTGTAAAATTTATATTAAGTTCTGATATTTCTAGCATCGACTCTATAATCTGAATAAACAAACAGATAACATTAAAGTAAATCCTGCTACGTATCAGATAAACAAAAGTTTTTAGTAACTTTCAAACATCTCATAAACTTTCAATGTCTGATTCTCATATATAACTAATTTTTTTCATTACTGAAATACCTACTTTATAGATTTTTGTGTTTTACAACTTTCTGATAAAACGCAGCTTAATAGAAATAAGAAAGAAAGAAAGCAATAGTTAGCATCAACATTTCAGGAGCCGATACATAAATTGGATACAAAATCGGTAGCTACGACTTTGTAGGTTTTGTTTTAGTTAATATTAAGATTTAGTACAGCATGATTAGGTACTTACTATATGAAAAAAGATTAGTTACATAAACAAAATGCTACATATTTTCATTTTTTTTATATACAAAAAGTAATACAATAAGAAAAGTCTCTCAAAATACTGATTTTCGGTAACAACCCTAAAAACGTGTATTCGAAAAATAAGATCATTAACCTTTTTCACAAAGATTAATAATGGTTGTTCTTGTATTAAAGATATTATATAATCTGGTCTGGAATGTAATTTGTCTAATCTTGTAAGACAGGCTTAATACCAGCCCAAAAATATAAAAAATAAGTAAACACTGAATATGTGCCGATATCACATTATGTAGTGAATGTAATGTAATTTTCTATCCATAAATACTAACCCTAAAGTGTATGAACCACTCAGGGATACCTATGTATAGCTATACCTACAAATTTCTTTTATTCTTTTGACCAAAAGCATCTTATTCAAGTAACTTATAAGATATCTAAGGTATTCTCATAAAATGCTACATCTTCAGACATCTCAAGTATGCAACTATATACCTACGTATGTATATTTTAGAAATGTGATCTACTTTACAATGCAAATCCATTTCTGGTTCCATTGATGGGTATATAATAAAAAAAATGCAATGCATAATAAATAAAATTGAATAAAAAATAAAATGAACAGAACCATAAATGCCAAAAAAACAATTTTCTTAAATTGTCACGTAACGTTACTTATTATTGGGTGTTGGATCAATATAAGTTGTACAACAACAATAGATCCATAAGGTTAAAATTTCAAATCAATTGGCAATTTATTTTTCAATCAGTTAATAAGACCTGCCAGTGAGCTACTTATTTACAAGTGTTTCTTACGGAAGGGGTACCACCCACCACCCGAGGGTTAACAGAGCTACCCGACCGTGAGATCTCCAAGTTGCTATATTTAAACTTAATTAGTTAACACACCAGAAGAATGCCATTATTACTCCCCCACACTGGATTAGCTTTTAGATAGAAGTCATTCATTGAGAACAAGCAGTTAAGAGCCATAAAGAGCAAGGTACACCATAACATAATAGGCATTAGTGAACACAGCCTTTTAGTTAAATTAAGATAAGTTATAGACACTAAACCACAAACAATATTGGGTAATAAAAATAAATATTCAGGAAAATCACCTTCTATTATATGCGAAAGAGAGAGAGAGCTGCAATAGCGCCGACACAGAATAACTCGGAACTAAAATAACACCACCGACAAATAACTGTCCTAGTGGAATATGACCCACAAGTTGATTTTTCATAGTCAGTCAGTGGAATATCTTCTTCTTCTATTGCCTGCGTATCTCCACCACGTGCCGTTCTTTGGGGGAACGGCTGATCCTCGCCAGGAATTGATGTTGAGATCAGGGTGGCCTCCGAAGACGGTAAGACAATGGGGGATGTAGGCAAGGCACTTGATAAGGATGTACTTTGTATCCTCGGCCTGATGGCGTTTTCCAATACTTTAGAGGAAGCTAATTTGGAGGACAGCTTCCCAAACCTCACTAGTTCTGTCGAGAGACTTGGCAATATCTTTATCAGGAGCTTTGTTAAGATAGACTTTGGAGAATCAGGGGGAGTGATCTCTACAGTTGCGCAGAGGTCTGACACATGGCGTCTATAGGCTTTTTGGCGACGTTGTGAGGGATTTGGATTTCCTGTTGGTTAAAATTAGTGGTTTCACTAGCAACTTTGTCGGCAGCAATCTCGCAGTTGGAGGAATCTATTAAAGACGGAAGCTGTAATTCATAGAATTCATAGTCTTCCAAATGTTATAACTGTGGTAGTCGAACTGAGATTGAGGACCGTTGCTTAGACTTTCAATAGCAGATTGGTTATCCGTGTAAAGAGGGACGCTACTGGCGTTTGACTGGTTAGTCTTGATATAGGCAGGATTCATATCAGTAGCGATAAGCACCGCCCTGAAGCTCGAACAAAATATGCCAGAAGGGGATTTGATAGTGTGGGAGTTTTGACCCTGATTGGAGAAGACAATGGCCCTGCTTCCTTCAAATTCGGTTGAATTTTTGACTGATCCATCGCTCCAAATAGTGATGTCCGTCGGCGGCAAGAAACTAATGACGCGATTAGATGGAGAAAATTGTTTATCTTTAGAGTCATTTTTGAATATATCTGGATTGGTAGAACGAGGACACGATGTTATTGTTAGATTTAGTCCAGGGTGGATAATTAGGAATAGTAAGTCTAGGTTACGTAGGGAACTCATCTAGACCAATGGCTTGATCTACCAGTCTCTCTCCAGCTAGCATGACAAATTTTTGAAAGTCTCTTCTTGCCTTGGCAACTGGCACTGAGTTTGAGTGGATCATCGGGATTTCTTCGAATAGCCTTGGCATAGACATAGATGTCCTGAGATAGACTTGTAATACTGATAGGTTCAAGGCCCTCTTCAACACAAGATCTGTAGTATTATTGCTTTTAGGGCATCCAGTAAAACTCTCACTGCGTCGTTTTGTCTAACTTCAAGCTTTTTGATGGACAAAATAGGAGTGGATGGAAGCCAAGCTCATCCAACGATCTGATATAGGTGATATACACCCGCGGAGTGTTTTAAAAGATATATCCCATTGCCTGCCAGCTAGAGCTATCAGTTGCCAAATTCTGGAGTTCATTTTGGTCACAAGATTCTTCACCTGGGGTCCAAAGTTGAGGAGTCTATCTCGGTTGATTTTAATTTTCCGGCCTCCGATGCAGAGAGTAATGTTCATACTGGCCTCTTTACTCCAGATGGTGATGAGTATGGTTTCGCATTTGTCTAGAGCGAGTTTCATTTTTCAATTTCTTGCTCAGGCAATAGCCCTATTGGTGGCCGACTGCATAAGCTGAGTACCAAGCATAGATGGAGATTTAGCTGTGTAGTCTGAAACCTGCGAGGTCCCAGAAAATATGCGGTTAACTTGCACCAAGCCAGAGTAGGTAGACTGACATTCACCATTCACCAAAGCCTTTCTGCATTCTATTGGAAAAGCCACGACTGACAACGAAAACACCCATCAAGTCATCTTCGACTGCCCTGCCCCTCGACACTATCAGACATAGGACAATCGGACTCCCTCCCAAGCCCGACACAATCATCAGCGACCCGATCAATGTGGTGAAACTCTTCGATGAGGCCGCAAGGACAAACCCGTGACTAGGTCGATCCTAGCCAGAAGATGAAGAAGAATGTCCCAGGAATAACATCGACACAGATTGTTTTCAACTGGAGTAAGACCGACAAGCATTTGTCAGGAAATGGAATAGCTCCGACAGAAAATTGTCATGAATTTGTCTTATTTCACTATATGACAAAACTGTCAAAGTAATTCCAGTTCGTGACAATTTATTGTTGGAGATATTTCACTTCATGGCAATCTGGGACTTATTCGACTTAGTGTCAATTTCTTTAGATATCATGTGGGAGCTTTTCGTCAATGTCGGACTTATTCCAACAATATTGATGATGTATTATCAACATTTGTAAATAGGAAAAGTCGATTTCAGTAATAGGCTATAATGGCATGTACCAAAATAGGTATGCTGAGTTAAAATGCAAGAAAAACATTAAGTCGAACAAAATTGGATAACTACAATGTATTCATCAGTTTTATATTTCCAATTACAATATATGTTTTTTGCATTACTACTGCTCTTTATATCGAACAATTTTTTTGAACGTCAACTGATAATGTGCATACACCAACACTATCACGTATTTCAGCGATCTGCTTAATATTTTAATCAACTTAATATAATGCGAGATTGTGCATGGGTCGTGTTGTCCACTTAATTACTCGCAAGAAAAGAACAATCCGACTGCTAGCTTATCGCTTTCCAACTATGCCATACTGACTAAAATGCTTTACAGCCAAATGTTGTCTATTCGTTTTGAGGTGTAGATTACAACCAAAACTATTCAATGATTTATGAGTGTATCACATGTTACTGTGTTTTGTTACAACTTAATATGCTGATATGTGATCTATGTAGACTGTACAATGGAAAGTACAGGCTCTACTGAATATTTTATTAGAGTCATCACTTTCACATTGCCCTATCACATTTCAAATCATCTGACAATCAATTTGAAAAATTCATAGTGGAAGAATTAGCTCAATATCGATCTTAATTGTGGGAAAATGAAGTAACCGGGTCCAGAAATGAAACGTAGTCCAATCCCATTTAGAGCTCTTTTTAAACACAAAGTAATATGTCAATCACCCTCTTTACTTTGTGTTTAAAAAGAGCTCTAAATGCATATCATTTACATCGTAAAAATTTCTTAGGTACATACTAAAACAGTAGGTACCTATCATTTACATAATAATATGTATAATGATCACACTCTGTTGGAACCAAACTGTCAAAATCAAGATATCACATGTAACGGAATATTTTGTAGGTAATTAATGAATGCTGTTGGTAAAAAAAACAATTGGGTACAGCAATTCCTGGTGCGCCTACCAGAACTTTAATTAAGTAGGCACCTAATAAATCAGAGCTGTTCAATAAACAAAGCTATTTGGCGACAAAATGTATAAAGATGGCAGACCAATATAATCATATAAAAAGGAAGTCGTATTTACTATGTCTAGCCCCGGCAAACAGAAACACACCTACCTTGAAAATTTGTGTATTTGTATAAAAAATATATGCAAAGGACGTATTTTCTGTACCAAATACTGCTCTATTTAAAACATTAAAATATAATGATAAGTCTATTTTGTTTAAAATTAATCAAACATAATGTGGTGGTCTTGATGAGGAAAGTTATTAAACCATTTTAAGGCAGGTGCGCTTCTTTTTGCCAGGGCTGTATATCGCCACTCTTTCAACTATAGTGTGTTAAACGTACAAAGAATGGTCCCCTACTTATCACTACGAATATGAGATACGTGGTTACAGACAAGTAACTCAAGCTTGATACTGAGAAAATTGAAGAAGTGAGAGTTCGTTTGTTTAGGTATACACATCAGAAGCCTATTGTCAAAGGCATGAAGTACAATTGAAAAACTGACTAAACTCTGGAAGAGCAGAGGAATTGACTTAAGACTGCTTCATATAACCGGGAGTCGTGTGCAATTATTAAAAAAATGATTTGAAACGTGGTGTTATCGATGGCTGTTCCGGGTATATTGAACTGGGAGGAGAACAAACCCGTGGGTTTTGGAGCAGATCGGGATAAAGGTGATGCATAATATGACAGTTATATGGCCACATAACGAGGCAAGACAAAATGGAAAAAAGGAAACCAACAATATGGATTCACGACGGGAGAGGGACTCGCGTGAAGGATTACAGACGGTTAATAGACAAGCATGGAGTGCTCTTGTGTCGACCACAGCAACTGAGTTAAAGTAGGAGGATACATTGCTACTATGCTGTCTTACGATTGTTTATTTAATAGGACCACATTAAAATGTATACAATTACTTACAACTAATTTATATTGACTTTTCTTTTGTATGACTTTTTATAATGTACAAAAACAAAGCTGGTCATGAAATGAGCCCCTTCCAAAACCTTCATAGATCATCTGTACAAACATTCGGTGCAATCAATAGTAAATAGAGTGCCATAATATTTAGTCAAATCGGAACGTACTAAACTTCCATCAGGTGCTTCTGTCTTGGTTCTCATATCGGTTATCCTAGGTTGTTGTCTTCCAGAATATACACTGCTGAAATGAATGGCTAATCGACTCTACAACAAACACAATAAGGCTTTTTTATCAGAAACAGTTTGGACTTACTAGATGAAATTGCTGTTATATTAATATTTCATGGTGAATAATTTTACAACGATCGAAGAATAGGATAATAGTAAGCAGCGATGTGTCAAAATCACTATTCATGCAATTTTTCATATAAAGAACATACTTTAAAGGAATACAACACAGATATGTTTCATTTCTTTTAAATATGGAAGCATCGCTAAATTTATTTGTGGTTTTTACAATCAACACAACAGAAATATTTTTTAAATGAAACTTACCCGTTTTTTTAAATTTATTTTAAAATAAACAGATTGCCTGTTGATATAAGTCAGTAATCCACAGAGTAAAATTTTAATTTTGATAGATTTAGTTTATGATTTTAAAATCTCAACTTCTAACCATGATAGTTTCTATGAGTTTCTTATAATTTTACTCTGTTTCAACTTTTAGTATGCAATTTAAGAAACAACAAATATTTTTTAAATCTGACTTTTATTTATATTTTTTATAATATACATAATTATGTGTCAAATAATTTGAATAATATTATTTCAAGTATGAAATCGCACCTCTTCTGATTTTCATTCAAGATTTCATTCTACATGTTGTAAACTGATGTCAGGAACACTTTTTGAAATCATATTGATTAAAAGATGTTTTGTTCTCGAGATATTTACAATATCAAGTTTTGACCAATGGTGCATATGGAACCAACTAGAAAAGTATCCATACAATGTAAATTACTGTTTGCAACATTTAGAAATTATGTTGATATAGAAAATAAATATTTATTATGTACAAGTAATTTACCATTTTAAAATTTTGGTCTCAGCCAATAAAATATGAGCCTGAAAATTGTTACAACACAAATTGACCCCACTACAAATGTGTCCATGCAATGTAAAATGATGTTAGGAACATTTTATAATCATTTTGATTATAAAATGTGTGTTTTAGTTTCAAGATGTAAGAAATGTATGGTCTCTACCAATGAGATTACAGATTTATAATTTCTATTACCCTCAGGGCACTCATATAAAATGCATCCATATCTTAAAATAAACTTTGTGACATATAGTACATGTATACAAAGTCTTATGCTTGCATGAAAGAACGCATGAGTATTGCACATATCTGTCGTACTATTAAAATAAAAGGCGCAAAATCTATGTCTATTACATTCAAAATTTATATAAAAACAATAGAGTGCATAAAACCAAAATCTTTAAAATCATGAATATCTATCGATTTTTTATTGTGGGGTGTAAATAATTATGGTCGACCTACGTATTTAAATATTTAGTACTATATAGTCACGGCTTACTACATTTTAAAATCAAATCAATTATTTTGGTATATAAACTTTCAAATTCAGAAAATAGTATGGTGTGTTTTATAACATCCAGAGATTATTAATATTTCAACTATTTGCAACAAATTCCAAATATCTAATTTGAATATACTCTTTCACATAACTGTTCATTGAAGATGAGCAGCAAGTAGTCCTTGATGAGCAGTTAAATTTTACACTTAAGTTGCTCAGCGGTCTTTCATTGACAAGGTTACATACCTCTACAAATAAAAAGCTATTAATATCTTTTTAAACTAAAGCAATTTATATAAACAATAGTAAACAAAGAATTTAAAGCAGCTACACGCTGTCTACTCTATAAATATAATCGCCTGAAAACGAAAATAATACCTATGGAAATTGGAATATTTGTGGATCACGTAATAGAGATTTGGTCAATGAATAGTATCTACCTACCTGATTGCTGATATTGACTTATTTTTATTGAAAATATTAAAATCAAGGCATTTAGTAATGAGACACTATACATGCGAAATATTGGAATAATTAATATACAAATAAAACAACAAAAAGGTAACATACTTTTGAAACACGTACAAGGTACTTTTAATAATTTAATCATTAAGAATCATAAGAATACAATTATTCAAATATGTATTATCTAAGAAAAAAGTACATTTTGACTGACCGGTTTAACTTGACTATCTCTGAGTAAATACTCATTAAGCTGGTGAATAAGCTCTTCCTCCATCCTGAGTACATCTTCCCATTCACTCTGTGCCAGCCAACAAAGACAACTGTTCAGCCATTCAAACCACGGACCTTTCTCTGGAGACCATGAACCAACCAATGGAATGCTAGCTAAACAAAAATATAAAAGATAGTAATTAGCATTAGAAAGTTCATTTAAATCAAATAAATATTACAAAAACCTTTTAAAATGTAGGTATTGTATATATGTTAGCGGAAATAGGTATAATTAGTATTTATCCATAATTCTTAGGTATTATCAATAATGACTAAGCATTATGCATAATGCCAGGAATTACGCAGAATTGTCTATTTTTAACACACTAGAAAATTAACACAAAAGTGTCCAAGCAAAGGCTTCACAGAAAAAAGTGCCTACAGGTAATTGATTAGCGCTCTCATAGATATCTGTGAGCATACATATAATAATCAATTAGGAATTATGGAAAAATCCTAATTATGCCTATTACCGCTGATAATTAATCAGGTATTAAATGTATCGTGACTGAGTGCGCCCGTGATGGCTGGGGTTATAAAGCAAATTAATACCGATGCGTAAATTAAGAAGTAACTACGACTGAATGTCTGTTGAGCTAAGTGGAGAATTCTTACATTATTCTGCTTGTTTCACAGTATACACAGGGTGTTTGGGCATTGGCTGTTGATAAAATTCTAAATACACAACTGAATGATCGCCGAATGAAAAAGTCAGGACCTAATATAATGGTCTCTACATAGCTCTTATCTTAAACATCACGGACTTCTGATTGTTGGCTAATTAAGAGATACGGTTTACCAGGAACAACTTACTGAAACCCCCAGATCTGACTCAAAATGTGAAGAATTATTGTATGTAGAATAAATCTTTACTGCAGAAAACAAAAATAAAAAACAAGTCAAGCCTTCGATAGTATTAACATCATAGAAATGAAAGTAATCTAACCAAAAGATGTGTACAATATATAAATATGGCTTCAACATATAAA
>JAUYWI010063644.1:0-15470 GCA_034780595.1 Parotoplana pacifica
ATCAAGAATTATAACATTATTTTTAAAATCTCTATTTTAACATTAACTGTATGGTAACTTTATTGCCACCCTGTATAGTCGTGGCTAGATCACTCGAAAGGCGGAGGTCTTTGTGGCGCGATAGTGTAGTGGCCACTCAATCGTTCTGGCTCCATACCGGATTCGGTTCGACCTGGGAACCCCATCCACCTGTCCCTATTGCCTTGATGAAGATGAAAGCTTGGAACACTGGTTTCAACAGTGCTCAGATTCGCTTGCGCTTCGGATGCGTTGCTTTGTGGAGGTTTGTCCAACCCTTTCAGCCGGGGCGAGGTTCCGTTATGGCCTCGTACCTTCAGGGGCTTCGGCTCCTCTGACGGGGCTGCCGTCCACATCAACAACCGATAGCCATATCATATTCTAGTTAAAATTTTTAATTTAACAGAGCAGTAGCTAGTTTATTTAGCAGTTGGTTCCTGTAGCAATGGTATAGGTATCCATAGCAGCTACTACAGCTGGTATATAATAAAATAACTATCAGTATTTCCACTGTTCACTTGCCTATTCTTGTTTATTTATTTTACTAACTAGAAATTTATCAATACCATACGTAACATGAGTACCTACTGCCTATCTTTGACGTACAAGTTCCTTGAATAAAATAATTTGCACTTTTTGAAAATAATAATGATTATCGATTTTTAGACTAATATTTATTGATTTTTTTAAACAAAATCATTCAAAATGCTTCACCAAACGACTACAATTACTAGAACATTTGACTACATTAATAGAAACAAAGAATCAAAAATAGGCCATGCGTAAAAATGAAAGTGATATCTGTGCTTTTTGAAAATAATATTGATTATCGATTTTTAGACTACTATTTATTGATTTTTTTAAACAAAATTACTCAAAATGCTTTTCCAATCGACTACAATTACTAAAATATTTGACTACATTAATAGAAACAAAGAATCAAAAATAGGCCATGCGTAAAAATGAAAGTGATATTTGTTTACTATTAGTTTCTAGGTCAGTTTTAGTGGTTTTGGAATGATTTTATATGCTAAAATAGAATTTTATAAAAATAATTTTTAATGCATCGTCGGCCGGGTCTGGTCCCAACATCAGTGGACCACAATAATACTATGTCACATATGTCATATGTCAAATATGAAGGAATTTTAATGGATTATTCAAATTTTATTAAAACATATAGGAGTTTCATATATGGACAATTTATGATACAAAATTTCATAACTTTTAGGGATCAATATTTATTGGCATCTGCCAATCAACAATTTTAATCACAAAAAGAAAGCTCTCAGATTGCATCTTGGTCACAAAAATCAAGATTTAAAAAAATTCCAAATAGATATTAAATAGAACCATGTTTACTGTGTATACCAAATGTAATTCAATTTATTCATTTTTTTAAATTTCAGGATCGATTTTTTTTGTAAAGACAGTTCCATGACTTCAGGTGGATCAAACCAAAAAATAAAAATACGTAAAATATCCGTAAGAGAATTTGGTTAAATGATGCCAAAATTCATTCAAATCGGGCGAAAATCTTTCGAGCAATCTGAGAATATATGCTCCCCCGTCAAGTCTATAAAGAGTTAATTTTTCAAAAGCCTCACTAATTAAATTGTGGTTGATAACATGATGCAAAAGGCACTTTCTGTTTGACTGATTGTTGGGTTGAATTTAGTCGATTTATTAAGTTGAAAGGATTGAATAACTGAAGCTTGAAAAAATCAATTTTGTTTTAGTTGCTTCTTAGTCTCATATTAATCAGATAACCCAATATATTTTACACATACATACGTTGCGCTATGTTGTACGTTTTATTCAGCTAGATCAATATTGATCACAACAGCTATGTATAAACCTCCTTCCTCAAGAGAGAACATTGACAAAAAAGGCATTAAAGTTAATCCAAAAAAATAAACGATCGATAGGCAATTGTAATTCATTTTTATGACTCGAATCTTTCCACTCAAGTGTTAACACTGCTCAAAAATAAGTGAGGTCACAGTTGGTGGTAACACTTTAGAGTTAATCCTAGTTCTGGTTAAGTTAAATACAGGAAAAGTGTTGATTTTTGTCATTAATATACATACTAATAAGAAAAATAAAGACTATTTCTTTAGCTAACTCATCCCAATAGAGTTAAATCTAAAGTGTTAACTCCACTTAAGTGTTAACACTAACTGTGACCTCAATCAATGTCTTAAAACTCGGTTACTATCGAAAGTCAGTATCTTTTGTCTCTAATGCAAACAGTCTAGAAATTTATCATGATTTGAAAATCAGTTAAAAAAACTCTCACAAACAAGTTGAACATTGTTCTTCAGAAGATAAAAATATCGAAAATAGTATTGCAGATATAAATAACTAAAATTGTTTAGTAAAATTATATTGAAGTATAATGGGGTAGATGGAAAACTCACCAATACCTGATGCTAAAAAGAGGAGGCAATAATCAATTAATTTATCTAAACCATTTCTTAAATGATATCTTCGTGAACTGTTACAGTGTTAGTTAAAAAGAACCAATAGATTACAGACTCTAAATATGATACATAAAACCACATCGTTAAGTAAACAGCAAATGAACTAATTGCTATAAGGAGACAAAGGCTAATAAATTATAATTAATGGAATTAAAATTAAAATAATACATCTGGATTAGAGAAAACCAACTGTGTAAGTAGAGTACCTACCTTCTGGATTTATTTGGTCAAAAGTTGGCATATCTATAAAGCAAACAGGTTCAATAAGAAGCATAAAGATCTAACACAAGCCCGATAAATCATCTGGCTCAATATTGCTAACTCAAATAGAACTCATTATAAAAAGTAGAATATCCGACACATTGATGATTAACATTTGATCTGACTATTTCAGCCATTGTCAGAAAATATTTATCTATAAGTAAGTTATCGATTAGTTTAAAGAAAACCTTACCATACCATCTGTTTCAATATATCCACATTCAACATAACGGACCCTCCTGTTGGAATATCCACATTCAACTGATATATTACCCTCTATTTCTTAATTATCCACCGACAACTTACACTTTATTTTCTTGGACATCCACATTCAACTAACAACATACCTTCTATTGTTTGGATATCCACAGTCAACTGATATACATATTACCCACTATTTCTTGATTATCCACATTCAACTGGCTACTTACTCTCTATTGTTTGATTATCCACATTCAACTGGCTACTTACTCTCTATTGTTTGGTTATCCACATTCAACTGGCTACTTACCCACTATTGTTTGGTTATACACATTCAACTGAAAACTTACCCTCTATTTCTTGGTTGTTAATGTTCAATTGATTGCTGATCTTCGCTTTCAGTTGGTCAAACCCAGTTATAAAAGCGTTGTCTGTTACTTCGCCATTGAAGTGGAAGGGCACCCAGTCAAACTCAGCCAATTGAAGACGCCTAAAAACGTGACCAATAGCTCACTTAGGTATATCGCAAATGGCACTTAAATTCTAGATAAGAAACCGTGAAAAAAGACAAAAATTACAGTCTAGCTTTTCTATAAAATCTTTTCAAAAATTGATATCAATTTAGTGAGGGACGTTTTGAAATAGTTGTTTGAAAAATCTCGTAGATTACTTTACTCTAGGGTTTTGTCCTTCAAACAGTTTAGTGTGACAATTGCATTTGCTTCTACTTTTGCTAAATATGTTCTTACATTCCTGTAGGCATCTTGGGAATCAAGTTCTTCTTGGTGTGCAGGCCAACTGGAAAAATGGGTTTGTCCGAAATGTAAGCAAGTGACATCTCACCAATGCAATAATTGGATTTGACCTGATTCTCAGAGACTATCGGTAAGAAAATCTAAATAGTAGTGAAGAAAGAGTATGAGCACTATAGGATTATTGGAAGAAAATAACAATTAAATGGACAATAATTTAAAAAGAACCGATAAAAACCGGACCAGAAATAAAGGCACACAATTCTGTTGTTTATTCCCATTGATATCTATTCTGATAGAAAATACAGCAAGCACTCTGTGAAGAAATTGAAAGAGGTTTCGATATCTATGTACAGACAGCCTCAAACATAAATCAGTCATCCATAGTTGTGTGTTATTCAAAAAGTCAATCTCTAAATACGATTTTTCTCTTCCAATTTGGAACCTAACTATGGATATTCCAAAAAGAGTACTCTATTTCCCAATTATCTACAGCAGAGAATAGATCAATTTATGGCTTTATTATTCTTCAGCTATTGCATTTTCTGCATTTACTGACCTTCGAATCGATAATAGCCTGTCCAATCTTCTCTAAGAAGTTGTCCCCAGCTCCCATATTCTTGTCCACCCAGACAGTGTAGCCAAGATCCTCGAACCAGGCTAGTAGCAATCAACAAAAATAAAGTATTAATCCTAAACAGTTTAAGGTAAATAAATTTAATATCTGAATAATAACTATTCTATTTTTTTTATCTGTATAATTTTATATTCAAATAGATAAACAAAGTTGATCTCAAGCAGCAATAAAAAAGAGAAACATCAGAGACTGTCTAAAAATCATCGACTCACATCTCATTTTGTTCATGATCTCTTTATCGGCATGACTGTAGCTGATCATAATGTCCTTGCCAATATCTTGGTCCTCCACCTCGGCCATCTTTTTCTCTGGAATGTCCTCCACAGTTCCTTTCTCTGGAATGGAGGCTGTGTCCGGACTCCCTGTTGGCACTGATGACCGGCCCAGATCAGGTGTTGTATTACAAGTGCGTACGTCAACTGGAGTGCCGCTGCCAGACTCAAATCGAGCCACCATAGCTGACACAGCTCGCTTTGATCCACCAGGTGTTGTCCTAAAAATGCATTTTTTAATTGGATACATTGCATGAAATAGTTTTAAAATAACTAAAGAATTAATCATCATTAAAGAAAAAAATTCCTAAGACCATTACAAAAATGTTTTTCTCTTGTACATAAATTATGTTTTATTCTGATTCCAAGCATAGCCTATTTAGTGTCAATTAAAAAACAATACCATATATACCTACTATAGAATTTATAAATACATTATCTCTATTCAAATATCTTCATTCAGCATAAGTATTATAAATTTATAAATAAGTAGCTGTAAGCCTTTATGATAAAGAATATAAATAAAGTACTAAATATGAGTTATATACTTACATATATTGACGATACATTCTTCAAATCTAAAATTAAGATGTTGTAATGTTTCTATTAAATAACATTTATCTAATGATAGTTTGAAATAAAGTTATTGCAATCACAATGTAGTTAAGACAGAACAGAAATTAATTTGTAAACTAGTTTCATGTTTTAAAGGTATCAATAATCCAATAATCCTTATAGTGAATAAATGAAACAACTTTGTCACATTCCCCACTCACTTTTGATATTAAAACCTTTAATTTATGTATGTATGTATGAATTTACTCCATTTGCAATATTTAATCTTATGATAGAATTACATACACTCTATGATTTGAAAAAAATGTATAGGGTAGTTTTTTGAAAACAATTGATTTTTATTAATAGTTTTAAAAGTATTTTATGTTTTTTCCCATTTTATTTGAGATTCCCTCCAAAAAATGAAAAAATTCTCATAGGGTTGTTTAAAAAAATTGTTTGATTTTATTATTTCATTATATCTGAATTAATTTTTGACTAAACTAACTTTTTAAAGTACAACTAAATACTCTATGACAATTTATGCATATTGGATGCTAAAACAAAAGAGATGTTTAATTATGTTTTGGGTCATTTTCATGTAAATTATTTCTAAACTAACTAACATTTTAGTTCTATTTTGTACATTCTGTAATTTGTGGAAATGACACATGAAAAGAAAAAAATGTGATGTGGTATTTTGAAAAAAGAGGTAACGGACAGATTATATGAGGGGTTCTTGAAATATGTTGATAGTGGTTTACTGAATATTGTTTCATTAAATCATCAGGAATATCAAGAAATGGTAATTAATTGGTCAGACATGTATCAAAGATGTTAAATAGTTAAAGCCTATAAAACTATTTTTTTGACTAGATGCTGAGAAAAAACTATTGACTCCCTTAAAATTGTAATTAACTCCAAATGATAAGTTAGAAAGTTTAGCTATTATTGCTAGCAAGTAAGCATATAGATTGTAGACTGACCCATATTTGTATGAAAACAAACTTTAGAAATTTTTAGAAAAACTGTTTTAATTAATTAATCATTTTTAATTTGTAGATCAGTTTTTTCTGACTAATATATTAAAATTCAATATATTAAGGTCCCAGTTCAATTCCTACTATGTACTGATGAAGGACAAATACCCTAAACTACATAGTAATAGATGAATATTACTCTTATTATTGATGTTTATAAATTAAATTAAATTTATTTCATGTTGTTTGGAGGTTTTCAATAGAATATTTCCAAAATGTTCTAGCTATACATTACTAAACAAATAAACTGTCAACCTTTTGGGATATGAGACCTTTATTCTATATATCCATTAGAATTCTTTTACACAAAAAATAAGATTTTTAAAAGTTTTTGGTTTTACCCTAGTCTCAAAACTCAATATTTTGAAAGCACCATAATAATAATATGAGTATATTTTGGTGCACTGGTCAAATTTAATAAGTAAATGTTGATTTTAGAAATAAATTTCCTACAAAAATATCTTTTTTTTAATTGACAGAGTTGCCAACCTATTTGGAGATGAAAGGAAAACATTTTTCAGTTCAAAAGTTATGAAAAAACTATTGATAGATAATTCAACATACTAATTGTCTTCTTATTTAGTTAATATGTATTATTAAATAAATGAGCAGATACTTAAAGTAATATACAAATATACTAATTAATAAAAAGATAAAATTTAAAAAGTAAATTTAAATATGTGAATTAATAGACATGAAAGACATGAAGGAGACTCCAAATTTTCAAGCATCTTCAATTCATTGCTGTATGTGAGCAACATTTCAAATCTTGATCTTGTAAACTTCTGCCTTCAGATATCCCCACACAGTCCAGAGCACATAAGCCCAGGGATATGGAGGCCCATTTGATTAAGCTTCATCCTGCTAATTATGAACTGTTACTGTATAATGGGGGGCTCCATCCTGCATAAACCATCAAGGCATTCCCAAAATATCTCCTGTAAGTTATCATTGAAGACATATGGACCAATGAGATGGCAGTCCCAAACCATTATCTTTGGGACGCCTTGTTGTTCAAATCAGAGAACCAATGCAGATTTTCCCAAGACTAATATCAAACATTTTGTTTATTAACTTCTCCCTTTGTATAAAAATTTGCTTCATCTAAGAAAAGCACATTATTTAAAAACTGTAGATTCTCTTCTACCCTTTCAAGAAACCAAAGATACATTTTCATACTGGGATCAGGATCTGCTTTATCAAGATGTTGCAACAGATGTAATTTAAAGGGATTGAATTTTTCTTTTTTCAGAATTTCAGATCATGAATGGTACTCTTAGGAATACCTAGCTCCATGCTATTATGCCTGAGTAATTCATTTAGACTGGTTTGAACTTTTGCAAGAATGACTACTTGCTCTTCATAAGGAATGGTTGGATGACCTGACTATGGTCTATCATACACAGAACCAGTTTACTTAAACTTGCTAATTAATTGACCTACCACATTGTGTGTTACTTCTTGTCTTTCATGATGATGTCAATTGAATTCATTAGCAACATCAAGTTGTGAAAAACCTTCACAACCACTAATAAAAATAATTACAATACACTTTTGAAAACTCAATGGCATAACTTACAATTGACTATGTAAAAATGAAAAAGTATATTGAATAATTTAATCAGTGAAAGATTAGCCAATAAAAAGCAGTGAAAGTTACTGAAGGTCATCCAGTCATAAATCATGCTGTTAGCATGCACTAATTACATATTATGTATTTATATAAAAAATTTCTATGGTTCCAGACTTATTGGACTCACAGTAATATGAAAATCAATTAGAACTTGATCTGAATGAATGATTTTCAGAAAATCATATCAGTTCAATTTTAATTCATTTTCCATATACAGTGTGGGCTAAAAGTAGCACTTATAAAGAGGTACCTCTAGACCTCTAATAGGAACACATACATATCATCATTTAAAAATATCTAATCTTACTTCTTCTACACTAGCCTCCTTAAAAATCCTGTATCTGCCAAGTGAGCCCAGTTAAATGTACCTTTTTGATTTGCCCCCCCCCCCACAATATATATTAAACTTTCTGACTGGACTAAATACTTCAGAAAATACTATTCAAAAGCACTATAGAGATAATAGGATTTCTACTATCTGGTTTATGAACTACATTAACTATGTTTCAATCCATTTTTGTGGAAATAGATTTATTAACCTATAATGTTTTAGCCATAACCATTTCTTCATTGTATTTTTTATTATGATTAAATAATATAAATTCATGACCTGACCTCTATAAGCATCCCAATGGCATTGAAATTGGCAGGAACATAGCAGTGAACAAACAAGTTTGAGAGGGAATATAATTTAATAAAGGCTGAAGAAGTTCATAAAAATGTCAGAATTTATAACAATATCATGGAATAGATATATAATGGAATAATTATATCTATTTAACTTTTAAGAATTTCTTGACTTTTGAGGACATCTTATAGGAGATAGGAAATGTCACAATTGATCTATGAATTAATTAAGAGAAGCAGGGGCATATCTAGGCCCCTTTTCTGATTTTTGAGGGCCCCCTCTGCATATGTCTATAAAAAAGTATAGAACCTAATTTAAAGGAGTTGACTTACAAGCATATAGCTATGCAACATGATTGAGTAAGACCTCTAAAACTCTATTTTAGCCACCAGTTGATATTTCCAAAACATGTTTCAAAAGTGTTTTTATTTCTAATACACACAATAACATCTGACATAAAAGTATATCTCTATATCATATCAGGTCAAACTCACAGCACATTGTAGCTACCAGCAAAGGAAATTGAAATTCTGATATTGTATAAATGATGAGAAATACTGCTCTTTGATTGGATAATTGATTTTTTATTCTATGTGAGTCAAAACCAAACACATTGGGCAAACTAACAGCCTGCAGATATTTTAAGATAGTTGTAGTAATACTGCAGGTGGACCATTTGTCAATAGAATTGAAAACTTGTTTCAATCCAAAAAACATGGAAAATATTGCTCTTCCAAAATTTTGATGTGAATACTGTTGAATAGGTAATGGAAGATTTGGATTACTAGATGAAAGATGTAAATGTTTATGAAATGAAAAATGAATTAAACATTTGGAAATCTTATTGGACTGAAACACCAATATCCAATTGACCAGTGAACTTTTATGATAATGTCAAAGCTGCCAACAGAGGCATGTTTCCAAATATTCAAAAAACTTCTAATATTTGGTTACATTAAACCAATTACATCCTGTAAGGTGGAACATTTATACTTAGATGATGGAAGCAAATCAAATGTCTGATATCTGCCTTTTGAATGTACACAAGCATTTCTTCTAATCTGGAGAGTGTAATTCAAAAGTTTGTTTAAACCAAGCCATATTGTCCTTTTAAGTGTACATTATACAAATTTATGTCTAAACTATTAAATTAATTTATTAGTAAAGGTATTTAATAACAAGATTAAATATAGAATATAATTACAGGGCTGCTAAAAAGAAACCATATCCTTTGTATTTTTATTTAAATTTTAATAAATTAACTTCTAAAATTAATTAATTTTTTAATTTAAATCCTGGATATACTCCTGGGTCTGAGAAGTGGATAGTTCAAGATAAGTTTGACTTTAGACATCCACTGCAGAATTTGCTAGCAGTTTTGGTCAGATAATGAACAGTAATTTTTAATAGTATGCAAGTATTAGGTTGCTAATTATAACTTCATCATTTGGTCTTGGGACTTTGATATGCTTTTGCAAATAGTTACCTTAGGCTTCTTTTATCACTAAAAGTTATTATGTGATAAATTAACTAATAATGTTTGAAAATTCTGAGTCTTTGTCTATATAAAAACTAATTTCCTAAATAAACTAAAAAAGCAAGTTTTATAATATTGTCTATATTATATAGTTGTAGATAAGTTTGACTTAAGACAACTATTATAGAATTTGCAAGCAATCTGCTAGCAGTTTTTGGCCAGATAATCAACTGCAATTTTAGCAGTATATAAGTTATCATTATTAGTATTTCCTAATTATAATGGCAATGGCTATTGTTCTGTGATGGAACAGCAGAACTTTAATCAAATTTGGCTATTGTTCCATGATAGAATAACAAATATAGTTGATTATAAAAAGTCACCTACTTAAAAAAATTAGTGTTGTATATACCTACTAGTTTAATTCTTTTATTTAAAATAATAAAGATACCTTTGTTATTGGTCATTATATACTATCAGAATAATAAATATAGTCAATTATAACATAGTCAATGGCTTAATAAATTAATCATACCTATAAAGTATAACTATCAGTTGTTAGTTTTCCTTTTAAATATAATAAACATGCATTTGTTATGCATTATTGTAAATATGACCTTTAGGCTTTAATTTTTATACTTTTTTGTAGAATTATAAATGATGTTAATTAAGAATTTCTTTAATTCCACATCTGCTTAGAAAAATATATAATGCAATCCTCTCAAACATCTTTTAAAGATGTAAAAAAGATATTTTAAACATCTGTAGAAGGTTTAACAAAGGGTATTAAAAAGTGTATGACCACAACCATAACTAGTGTACATATTCTATAAAAAAATAAAAAAAGCATTTAGTTAAGAAAACATGGTATATATTTGTAACAAATCTTATTGAACATGAGGAAACAAAAATTGGTGATTGAAATAGCAAAAAAAAGGTACTGTACATTTAATTTTTTAAGCAAGTGACTTTTATAATTAACTATATTTATTATTCCATCACATAACAATAACCAAATTTGCTTAAAGTTCTGGTGTAGAAGAATAGCATTTTTATTTATTGTTCCATCACAAAACAATACAACCAATTATAACTTCAGTATTTGGTCTTCAGACTATATGGTTAGGAACTTTGATATGCCTTTGTTAATAGATTCTGTAGTTAACTTAGGGCTTAGTTTATCACTAAAAGTTATTCCATAAGTTAACTAATTTGAAGATTCTCTTTCTTTGTCTATATAAAACTAATTTCTTAAATAAAATTCGGGGGGATTTATAATCTTGATCAATTGTATATACTTAATATTGAACAATATTTTAATAATTAAAGGCTAATTATGTATTTTAACATCAACCATAATATTAATAAAATTACTCTGGAAAATTTTAAAATATATGCGTTGATATGTAAACAGAAAGTAACGTTACTCGTTATTTATTTGCATTCATAAAACAAATGAAAATAATACCTTCAACAAAAAAATACTTCTCTATGAAGATTTTGACTCGAATACTCAACCCTCCTTAATTTTTTATGCTTCCCTTCCTTAAGAATCTCCTCCAAATAATATGTAATATTCCTATCAGTTTGGAGGAGTTCCTCAAGTAAAGGGAAAGGATTGAGCATTCTGGAGACTTCTAACACTAAAATATTTAGATTGCATCTATTTTTTCCAAAAAATATAGGAATGTGCAACTTTGCGGCTTTCTCGCTGTGTTTATGCTGCCATTTTTTTACTTTACAGCCATATCAATGCAAATGTGAACTGGTAACTGAAATTTTTCGAATTATTCACCAGTATTTAGATATACATATTAGAAAAGTATTAACAATTTTTAATTAATGTTACCAGTTAATCCGTAATTCTTTGTTTTTTAAATGTCTACATTTTATGTTATATCGTCTATAAATAAATTTTGATTTACTTTGATATCATATTTATGTAAACTGAAAAATTAATTTTACATAAATGTTTTGATCTCAATATTCTAGCTTTTTTATAGGAATTATGTTTGCATCATATATGTTCCATATATATTTGAAAAATATTTGCAATAGTCAATTGACCCTGACAAAAGGTTGTCTTGGCAAATCATCTCAAGGACTTTAGTAGGTACAACCAGAATATTACAGATTTCACTCTTTTAATAGAGATCATCAGAAGAACATAGGAAATTGCCGAACAGAAGTTCATACTACTTATTAAAAGTGGCAGAGATTCCAATTTCAGATCTGCAAGTACCTATTGATATCACACCAACATAAAAATAAAAAAAGTTTTAAATTAGCCAACAAAAAATAGTACAATAGGTTGGCTTGTCAAATCATCAGGACTCCCATTTCAAATCTGGAGGTATTAGTATCACACCAACATAGAAATTCTATTTTTAGAGACTTTTCCCGTAGTAATCATTTCCTCCGTATCTTTCTTCTTACCATTTTTAGACATTTCTAGTGATTAGATATTTTCTCGGCTTAGATATCTCTGTTAGATTGCAGTAACAGTGATTAGATATTTTTTCATGTCTTTTGTGTATATCTGTCAAATTCAAAGCAAGATTACGTCTTTGCATTTTATGTTACCTCCTATATAACTATAAACAAATTTTCAGAGTCACTTTGATATCATCATTGATATTCATAGCACTTTCAAAATTAAATTCATTGTAATGTAATGTAGGTATACTAGGTAAATTTTTCAGCAAAATGATATGTAACGTATTGTTTTCTAAAACTAACAAATGAAATTACTTTTAGAATTAAAATCATTGGTGTCAATAAATTAATAAAATGATAGTTTTAATGTAGAGGACGTAATAAATTGTTTAATATTTTAAATTGCTGATTGTGAAGATTTTAGTAGTTTGATTAGAGCGGTATTAGTAGATATTTGAAGCTGACTTTACATATTATTTGATTATAACAAAAGTTTTACATATAACACAACTTTGATTTTTTGATAATTTTCGCTTTGGTATACTTTACGTGAGAATGGTTTAATAAATGAAATTCACTTTCAATATATCATTTATTTAATTAAACTGGGAAAAAGCTAAGAACTACATCAAACAGACTGTGTAACATCTTTTGAATGAAAATAAGACGAGAGTTAGCAAGGAATCTAATACTATATTTTTATATTAACAATGCAATGTTTACATAAAACATAAAAATAGCTGTCAGTAAAATCTAAACACTTAAATTTTATTCAATTGAGTTTATAAACAAGTGGGTATATTAGCCAAAATGTTCTGCTTTCGTTATGCTTAATCATACTGACTTTAACCTACATTTTAATGTAATTAATAAATCAAGTAGTCTTTTAATATGGGGGGATTTTCAAAGGATTATAAAATAAAATTCAAAAATATTTTAATTATCTCAAACATTCAACAGGAAAGAAGACAGCTGAAACAGATAGCTTCTGGGAGGTTACACACTTACATATCTGCACACCTTTGACGTTTGCAATTCGTAAATAAAATTTTTGAATTTGATGTCAAATATCAACTTACTTTAATCATTTTCTATGTAAATTTAAGTCAATGGAACATTAGACAATTACCCATTAAAAGGGGGACATGACAGAATCCAAGCACCGTTTAGTGCTTATTCCTTAATAGTAAGTGACAATAAAAGAACGTTGTCAATATCAAATATCACCCAGCGCAGACCATAGGTTTCTCTCTTAGGATATGTTAGCAACAATATAAAGACTATTTGAAGAATTTGGTATCTACCTACTTGCCTCATTCAATATAGAGTGAACAAAAAATTGCGTTAAATGGGGTCCAACCAAGCTGTTTATGCCACATTTAGGTAGTAGTTTCTGAGGGTGAAAGGTAAATAAAGCATATAGGTACTATCATAGATATTAAATTATATATGTAGATAAAATGTTTTAGTTTAGATGACCGATCTAGTTTATATAATAAAATATCTATGGTATAACAAAAATAGAGCAGATACATGACTAAACAGGAGTTGGAAACATTAGCAAACTTCCAGGAGAATTAAGTTGGCAGGTAACGAGGCACTTAAAATAAAGCGACCCCAAAAAACGCTGACTCAACATTGCCATATCAATATCATATCACTGTAAAGTTTCATGAAAATAGAAAAACAATGATCAAATTATCACAAAAATAGGTACAAAAAACAACCATGTGTGGTTAGAGTCAAGTGAAATAACAAAATAAAAACAACAATCAATAAAATGTGAACGGTGAATCTTCAATCAATAAAATTATAATAAATAAAAATAGGTACCTATGTAATAGATATTTTGTCAATAATAAGCAAACAAAAGCCCTTGATATCACAAAGTAAAATTAATGATAACTTTAAAAATTCGATGCCCAGAAATACCTAAGACATTGACCAAAGAATCTGTTTCGAGGATCAGAGAGAGTCAATTTGTGAGGCAGGGATAAAAATCAAAAAATAGTTGTAAAAAATATTATATAATTTCTGATTTAATCACAAATATTAGGCAATATACAAGGGAATATAAAAAAGTCTCGAGTTTTGGATGTCAAAAGAAATAGGTTTATATTTGTCATTAATTAATATTTTATGTTTTAAATTTTTGGATAGAGAATATAAAATTATTCATAAATATGAACATATTTCCTGTTGCCATTTATTCATCCAAAATCCGGGAACTCTTTCATCCATCTTCGTATATTCAATATTTATCGCATTTCTATCCTTGCTCTGCGATCCTAAAAAATAATCTGCTTGAGGATTTACCTAGTTACATTTTGTACTATCCAAACAATAAAATATTCTAGAAATGAGCATACAGATATCAAATTCAAAGAATACATGCACATAGGTTTTATTAGCGAAGTTCTGTTGTGATTCGGAGAAAATGCAACAGTTCGAACAAGGCATTTGTTGTAATGATGTTGTATTCTTTATGTATCAAGAATGATCAAGTAATAGATCATTAAATCCTTGATACAATAAATAAGTCAGTCACTTTGAATAATACACAAAAATCATATTATCACAGGAGAAATCACTCAGCTAACTATCACAACAGTCATATAGCGACTAACTAGGTAGCTTTACTTCAATGTTATGAATTCGGATTAGAAATAATGTACAGTAATATACAGTCAACTAGAAAATAAGAGGTAAAATGAGCAGCACAAAAAACAGAATACAAAATCATAAATGTATAAGCTCTACAAGACAGCACACATCTAAAAGCGTTTTGCAAAATGTTGAGGTAAATCTGGGAAAAGTGAGGCAACTGAGGAAAACAACGCAGGAATGGGTGGGAAGCTAACTTGCAAAATGCCATATTTGAAATCAGTCATGGATTCATTTTACCGCGAACAAGTTAACTTTTCGCAATTGGGTTCATTTTGTGTATTGCACCAACACAACAAATTCCCTTGAGGTGAGATAAATAAATTAGCAAAATGTGTGTAGTGTAGTGTAGTGTAGTGTAGTGTAGTGTAGTGTAGTGTAGTGTAGTGTAGTGTAGTGTAGTGTAGTGTAGT
>JAUYWI010063655.1:0-15465 GCA_034780595.1 Parotoplana pacifica
AGGATGGAGAAAGTGGATGCCATAGAATTGAACCTGCCTAATAACTGATTCGGCAGAACACACTATAGATAGATAGAATGTATTGTACTTACATATATTAAAAATAAATAGGGTACAATAATGAGAATCTTGATACAAAAAATAGAATTAAGTTATATGGATACTATGAAGCATTTTAAAGTCATACTAAATAGATACAGTACATCTTGCTAATTGTATGAATGGGTGCTGATTAGCTGAATAAATGAGTTGAATATAGTTTGAGTCCGACATGGAGGTTGCCTAAATTGTTGAGAGCGTGTTTGCTTAGATGGATTTAAGTCGTGGAATATGCAATCGCATGTATTTTCAGACAGAAGGTATACTTTTTGGTCTGAGCAAATCTAAGCTCAGATGCAATTTCTAATTATGCCAAAAATGTTGGGTTTAAACTCCTTCAAAATTACCCTAATTGTCGACGATGAACCAGCTGTCCATAAAAAATATTAGGCTGATAGGGTACCTAAGGACACCCAAGTAAATTATGACTATTGTCCATAAAAGTTATAGTTTCTTCTTTAGTCGGTGGAACATCAGCCATTTTTTATTCAACATTCAGAGGAGTATAATTCAAAAACAAGTCTGTTGCAATACGAATTTCTTGTGAATTGTTTAAAGATAATGACGCAAAAGCACCATAGAAAATTACTATTATTGATTTGAAGTTTGGTTAAAAAATATATGAAAAATATTTTAACTAAGGATCTTGTGGTCTATGGGAGAATATACATTTTTATAAAAAGTGTGTCTTATACCCTTATCTACATACAAAAAGTGATCCATGGCTTTAGCGGTTTGCTCCCGGTAAAAAAACTATTAATAATGAAACATTTTCTTCCGAAATATGCTTTGTTTTACCTTGAAATAAGTATTTTCCAAAAAAACTAATATAATTTTTATTAAAATAAGCAATATTTTTCACAAAATTTTTTATAGCTATATTTTCCCTTCAAAACAATATGCTCTGCTTTAAATAAAATATCTAACTTACATTTTCTAATAATAATTTTACCTAATTTTCTCATAGAACAAGTTTTGGGTAATTTCTTTTGCCATTAGATAGCATTTTCTCCTGAAATAAGCCACATTTATTTTCCTGACATAGAAATCGAAATATGTATGTTAATATGATTTTGGGAATTCAAAATTTGTTATAGAGCTAAATTGTAAATAGACCACAAAATAATAATTCTATCAAACTCCCTAGTCGGTAGCCATTAGTAGGTATTCTTTTTAAAAAAATACAAAACTTACCTTATAGCTTCTAGTTAACTACTGTTTTTGATGGATCATTGATTTGATGATCAAATTTAATGAAATTAATATTTGCGTGCTGACTATAGTTGTTGAACAATTTCTCTGAATTAAAAGAAATTGGTTTAGGTTCAAAACTGGTTCACAGTGGCTGAAGTTCTTCTTCTAAATTGAGATCCCCAAATAATAAAAACTAAATTTCTGGTGTTCTTAGAAATCGGATTGAAAGACATTTATTTTTATGTCCATTTTTGTATACTTTTAGTAACGTAAGTGGCAAGCCTATTTATAAAGCAACGAAACCCATCCATTCATTCTATCCATGCATGGTGAGTTACTAGCTGGGGAGAGAGACAGTAAAACGCGATTCCATTCCTTAAATTTCGTTTCTATTTAGTAGTTGTGGATTCTCTTCTCCCCTCTATCGCAGCATGGCTAACCTCAAATCATCAAACTCGTGACCTCAAATTGGGAAGAGGTACTTTTCTTCCTGAGGTCGTCGTTTCGCTAGCCTGAAAGTTTTGGCCAGCGCAGCTATCAAAAAGTTGAGGATTGATTGTGCAATCACAGTCATAGTCATCTTCACATCACAAAGGATAAGCGAAAATAAAAATCGTGTGTGATATTTATTATACAGGATGAATGTCAAAATAGGGAGTGAACAATCTTTATTTTAGTGTTAGGTAGGTATATAGAAAAAGTTTGTCATGTAAAAAAATCAATGTTGAACGTTGTATTATTTATTTTTTCAAAAAGCGCTTGGTTTTTGGTAGTGCTAATAAATCTACTTGTCAATAGTTTGGGACTAAGAATGTTAATTTGAAAGCATACATCGTTGATAATAATTATGAGTCACCAAAATATTGTCGACCGTCGGTACACCCCCCCCCCCCTTGATAATTTATTATCTTTTCGATGGCAGTTTGATGCTTTTTCAGAGAAATAATAATCACGTTTGCATGTTCGATAATTTTCTTAATGTTCACCTAATGTTTTGATTATCAAAAACTTGACCGAAACAACAGTTATTTTTAAACAATATAGGTTTCCAATTGCCGTCGAGATTAATTGCCTATTTACCGTTATCTAAATTCTAAAAGTTCAATTTAATTGTTTCAATATAATTATCAGAGGTCAAATGTCATTTTTTGGTTATATTTACCTAACTTATGGTAACACCTTTATAAAGTAAATAAACAGGTAAGCCAAATTATCTTTATATAGTTCATTAACAAAATCTATATAGGGGCGGATCCAGCTTATTTAGGGGGAAGGGGTGTGATCAAGTAGGCGACAAAATTTAAAGCTTTTTAATTTAAAGGTAAACTTTATTTATATGAAAAAATAGGTACTTAAAATACTGAACCTAAACTTTAGCTAAGTACGTTTTTTAAGACACTTGGGTGAAAATTATAAATGTTTGTTTCTATCGTTACATAGGTGCTGTTAATTCAGAGTGTTCAAAAACTTCTTGGAATTTATAGAAAAGTATATGAACATAATATTTACAACCCTTCGAAATGTTTCAAATATTCTGTCATTCATACGATAATTTTACGCAAAATGCTGCCCGTTTTCTGCAATACACATGTCCAGACCTTTTGTCTAATTTCTAAATGAAGAAGTGAAATGTTTGGAGTCAATTTGCACAATTACTTTCACGGATCTTGGTTTTCAGATAATCTAATGTTCTAAAATTCTCTCCAGCAGTGACTAAAACTGTCTTTTAAAAAGTACCATAAAAATAAATCACACTGTCAAATCTGGGGAACGTGTTGGCTATTCTATCGCAAGCGACTCGACGATTCGGTGGGGGGGGGAATAGTTTTTCATTCAAAAATATCCAACAATTGAAAACAAAAAATATTTATAAATAGAATTGTTTTCATATTCTGCATGTAAACGATACAAATCATTTACAAAACAAGTACCTATTTACATACTCTTTATATTAACCCGTCTTTGGGGATTAATTTTCCAAGGGACGGTACTGAAACTGCAAAGGGGTGCGTCCATGGGTGGCGGATAGTGGAAAGTCCCACAGATATGAGGGATAGCTGCGAATATATTGAATAAGCAGTCACGGACCAACAGCGGCAGAGCTAACAGGAAGTGGTAGACCAACTAATGGCATAGTTGGAGTCAAACAAAACAGACTGCATATTTCCCATGATGAATTTTTGACGAGGTGTATACAGGTCGCCTACAAATAAACCTGGCCCTGCACTGGGCAGCAGTTGTGCAGTACCTGGAGTCGACGATTGAATCAATAAGTATAGTCAACTGTGGCTCCTAGAGAGTAGAGGACAGGTCTGCAATCCTAGTTTTGGTCTTTGCGGTGTGGAAAGCAAAAGGAAACTACCACACTCCAACTCTTAAAAGAACAGTAGATGCAAATATTAAAGACTAAGCAAAGAATAAAGAAATATGGGTTGGAAGATCCGGCTCTACAACTAATGGGGAAGAGAGTGCTTTATCTGGTAAGGACACCAATAATGACGAAATCAACCCAAACCCGCAAGGTAGGTTCATTTCTGAGGTGGCGATTCCAACAATCTAACCAAATGGGGTCAGCAACAGACATTTGCACATTGAATATTCTGATACTTAATCATCTCGGAAAAGTGGAATTCGAGAGTTACATATTGGGAATATCTGAAACCAAATGAAAAGGAGAAGAAGCACATGTTATATCACAGAAGGGGCTTGATGATGAGTCACATGAGTCACGTTAACCGGTTTCGATCTTTTGTGGCTTATCTTGACTGTACGATTCCAATTTTTTCGGTCTTTGGCTTGCGACATTAAATTGGCTATTGAGTCATTCATGATATGTTTGGATGTTTTCACTCCATTATTGACGAGGCCTTCCACGAGATCTGTTGCCAGGGACTACGCTTATCATTATTGTCTTCTCCAGATTGTCATTATTCCGATGAGCAATGTGACCAAAATAATTCAACTGCGCACGTTGAATATTGGAGAGGAGGAGAGTTGGGGAGTTGATTGTTTCATTTCAAGGATTCGATCATTAGTGACTCTGTCTTTTCAAGTAATTCCATGCCCACATCTCAAACGCATTTATTTTAAGCTAGTCTTGTTCTTTAATCGTCCATCATTCAGCGCCGTACATGACAATTGAGAAGACAAGTTCTTGGTGTCTTTTGTGATGCCATGATCTTTTCAGACCTTTTCCTAGACCGATCCGACGGTTGATCTTTTTCCGTATTCTCCCTCTTTATTGATGTGACTGCCCAGAAAGATAAAGTCCGGGATTTCTTCGACTTTCTTGCCATTGATGGTTATCGTCATCGTGTCATTGGTGTCATTGCCTATTATCATCTTTTGTTTTATTAATTTTCTTTATTTTGAGCAATGATGATTGTATCGTCTGCTTATCGGAGATCTTTAATGATTTCGCCACCGATTGGAAAGCAGACAACGTTGCCTGAGAGAGCAGAGCGTATGATCCGTTCGTCATGGATATTGAAAAGAAAGAGTGAAATTATACAACCCTGCCTGACGCCTTTTGAGGAGTGGGTTTGCCACAGAGTGCTGTAATCGACGCAGTCAAAAGTTTTCGAATAATTGATGAAAAGCATAAAATCTTTTGGTTTCTTTCTATAGCTTTTTCCATTATTCGTCTAATGTTGAAAATTAGGTCCCTTGTGCCTCTACCAGTTCTAAAACCGGCCTGCCTATTCGGTAGCTTCCTTTCCAGATGTTGTTTCATACGACTTGCAATAATGTAAAGAAGGATTTTGCTAGCATGGCAAATTAACGAGATAGTTCTGTTATTATTGCATTGACGAAGGTCTACCTTCTTGGGGAAAGGGACATACAATAAAGTACATCAATTATCTGGTCATTTGTTTCTCTTCCAGATAGTATTGCAGATTCTATTCATGATTTTAGTGCCACTGGGTCCACTCTTTTTCAAAAGTTATACCGCAATATTATCGATTACAGGAGATTTACCTGAACGCAGTTTCCTCATTGCTTCCCCAACTTTACTAAGAAGAATGTCGGGTTCTTTGTTTTCTTTAGATCGAGTTGTGTCCGCCTTCTCAGTGTTGGAATCACATTTGTAAAGATTCTCACAATAACCACGGCATCTCTCAAGGTTGGCATTTGTGGTGGTAAGGATATTTTCCATTCTTATCTTTAATACAACCAACTTTAAATTGAACTGTTGTCTTTCATATTGATTTTCTAATCTCCGAGTTATTTGTCCTATTTTGTTTTTGTTGGCGGCTTTTTCCTTGTTTTTAAGCTCGCGTCTTTCTTTGATAATGCGAGGGTTTCTGTGGAAATCCATTCTACTCTTATCTTCTTTTTTAGGAATTGTTGTTGTGCCGTGTCGTTGATAGTTGTTTGAAATGAAGTGTAAAGAAGTAGATGAATCAAATAAAAGAAACAACAGCAGCAGTGTATATAAAATTATCAGAGAACTTTGTGGTAACAGAAGAACTCAACAAATTAGCATCAAAGACAAGAATGGGTAATTATATAACTTACTGACAGTAAACACGCCCTTGCAAAGAGGAAAGATTACACTGAATAGTTTTATAGGAAAGAGAATGACAAGAGTACTGATATTCACGTAACCATAGAAGTAGATGGAAAGGAACCTATTATTTTGCTGGAGGAAATAGAAAAAGCAATGAAGAAAATCAATAATAGAAAATCGACAGGTTTGATGAAGTACTAGGAGAGCTTTGGAAGTACTCAGGGAAAGAATAACAATGATTGGCCAAAAGAATGGACGAAAGTGCTATTTATCCCTATACCTAAGACTGTAAAA
Source organism: Parotoplana pacifica (assembly GCA_034780595.1). NCBI lineage: Eukaryota > Metazoa > Platyhelminthes > Proseriata > Otoplanidae > Parotoplana > Parotoplana pacifica. The sequence goes on from JAUYWI010063655.1 coordinate 6,098, forward strand.
ATTACAGGAATGTCAGTCTGATTTGTCATGTCAGCAAAATCGTGTTAAACATTATTTTCAATCGTATTAACCAATACTCAGCGAGAGAGCTTCTTGAGGAGCATGCTGGATTCCGCCCAGGTCGAGGAACACGCGATATACTTTTTATTTTGCAGTTATTGATTGAAAAGACGGTTGCTTTGAATAATCGAACTCTGTAGATGATTTTATAGATTCTAGTAAAGTAGATCATGGAAAATTACTCAGCATCATGAATGAATGGATATCCCGAGGCACCTAGTAGCGCTAGTTCAAGGTCTGTAAGCGGATCCTACTAAGACTGTCATAGCTTTTTAGTAGAACTACTTTTTGATATATCACTGTATCAGCCCCCGATTGATATTAACCACGTCAATATTATTGTTTTTTTAATTATTTTGCGTGTTTAGTATATTTCATAATGGTTAATTTTAAATGAACAGATTGGTAGACCAATGCATACATAAAAGTGAAAAGAATTCTGATGTTTCACTTTTTATGTATGCATTGATCTAATGGAATAGGTATGGTACAAGTCTGATTAAATGAAATGTAATATTCATTCTTAGTAATTGTTTGGTAGGTATACACTCAGGTATGCTTTTGCATTGTATATTGTGTTTTCACTTGAACAGATAACGGTTGCATTTAAAGAAAGAAGAATGTTTGGTAGTTTCTAGAAAAGTTGAAAATGGTAGATTACAATTAGCATCAATTTTATATTCACTTTTCAATGTTTTGCTTGAATAAAATATTATATTCAGAAAAAAATAGGTAAATTAGTGTTATAGTATTAAAGTTTAGGTATCTTTATTATAATATTTTTATGATGAAAAGTTAAAATTGAAATTAATAATGATAAAATATCTAATCTTGTCCGATAAAATTTATTTAACATTACCTAATACATCTTTATTATTTGATCTGAAATGATACATGGGTTGTTCAATGATTTAATACAAAATCTTTTATTTTATTGCTTCACTCATTTTAATCCGATAAATAGTATGTTTCTAAATTTATTAACAACCAAGATCGCTTTAGGCACATTTGTCATTAAAAATAAAAATTGAGTACGGTTTTTTCCACTGTGAAAATTATTTATTATGTTTGAATTGAAAATTAAAATATCGATTTGGTATCTTACGCAACAGGGTTCCCACTAGGTACTTGTCTGTAAAAGTGGTTAAGATAGTTGGTACTCAAATTGACATATTGCTTTTGAGTTTAAATAGTCGAATTATCTGTTCAAAGCTGGTAAAGAGTGTATATCATCTTTTGAGCCATAAAATGTACACATATTTGTTTCTTGAAGAAGCCAGATTCTCAAATCATTATCGTTTTCAGCACCTAATTTTAGAAACTGTATTAAATTGTCATCCACTCCAGAAGCCCTGAAGCCTTCACTCTGTCTAGCAAGAATTCGTGCCGTAGATAACAATTTCAAGAGAATCTTGGCATCCTTCTCCTGTTCCTGTTTGTTGGAAATTAAAATAAGGATATCCATGTCATTAGAATATGTTGGTAAAATAATAACATGTTCATATGTTTCTTTATAAGCATTAGAATTACATAGAATTCTTTGTAATTCCTTTGTCACTTGATGTTGCGTTCTTCCAGATGCATTATCTATCACTAGTAAAAGCTTTAACCAGTTTGGAAGGCGCAAAAAGTCCTTTTTCAAGCTCTATACCAGATGATACAATACACTTTATTTTCTGGTTCTGAGTAATGAAGCCAAGGCCAATTACTAAACCAAATTGGTTCGAATGACCTATGTGTGTAGTTATCTTTCCAAACAAACGTTTTGGAAACTTAAGATTAAGTAGTTGGTACGGTTTACTGACTGGAGAAAGACTAGCCACAGAATGACTATTGGAGGCCAGTAGGTAGAGACTGATGGAGGACAGGAAGTGGACTTCAATTGATTTAGAATAGCCCAAGCGTTTTGCAGCTTCGAAAGGAGTTTTTCGTGCTCCAACCGTTTGAATTGGAATTGATTTTTTATATGATTTTTTAATGATATTTTTTATTGTGACTAGATCGTAGTCACTATCAAAGATTTTTTTTACAGACTTCATAGGACTAAACACAACACCTGTCAAAGGGAGGAAGTGCTCCTTAGTGAGTCAATGACCATCCACCTGCAGAAGGCAATAGCAAACCACTGCAGTATCTTGCCAAGAACAATCAGTTATGTTAAATTTATAAAAGAAAGATAACGACATTAACGGTATCAATATCTCCCGGAGAGATGTCGCGTCTAGTAGAGATCTCTATGCAATGCAGGTGGAACCCGACCGTCATCCTGCTTCTGCAGAGAAATATAATAAAAACAAGATCAACAAAATTCTAAAGATCGGAACATGGAATGTGAGAATTCTTTACTTACTTTCCAGGAAACCTTGACAACCTTATAAAGGAGATGACACATCATGGGCATCAGCATTGGACGTGAAGCGGCACTTTCAAAAACGATAGACACACGGCTATGCAGAGAGTAATACTAATGAAATTGAAGGGCATCCATTTCAACATCGCATACATCCAATTGAAGCTCTAACAGCCGATAGTGAAGAAGGGGAACTAAAAAAGTTCTAGAAAGAGCTCGAACAAGTTAGGAAGCAAACCAAGTCACAAGAAGTTCTCATCATCATAGGTGATCTAAATGCAAAAGTGGAATGTCAACAGGAAGGTGATATCGTCGGCTCGTTGGGTCTAGGAGAAAGAAATGAACGGGGCAACACACGGGTCGAATGGTGCAAAGGTCACGATCAGGTCATCACAAATACGTGGTTCAAGAACCATCCAAGAAGACTGTGGACATGGAAAAGTCCTGGAGGGCAGGTACGAAATTAGATCGACTACATCATAAATAACAAGAGCTTTAGGAATGCAATCCAAGATTCGAAGAGAATGCCGGGCGCAGACACCGAGAGTGACCACAATCCCGCAAATATCGAGTGAAGCAAAAGAGCTTGAAGAAATCAAAATCCATGCCAAAATTACGACTAGAATGCCTCAAGACAGAAGCAACAAGGCGGGCATATGCTATAGCAGTGAGCAATTGGGTGGATGGCAAGCCTTCAAAACTTCAACAACGGAGATGACACTTTGGATTTATTAAGTAAATAAATAAACAAAATTGTTTGACTTGTGATCAGGTAATGAGCTTTACTTTAGTGTGCCGTAAGTTTCTGGTTAGTCTGTTGGCATGTTCATCTGTGACAAGGCTAACTGTGTATAGGACTGTGGATAGGACTTAGCCTTGTCTTTAAAATGAAAGAATCAACAAAAATATATTTTAGAAATAATATAGTAAACATTCCGACAAGAAGGATAAAATATTGGTGGCGGCGGTCGGTGCTGCTACATTTTTGTACCTACGGATTATGTACGTCGGTGCTCCTACATTTTTGTACCTACGGATTATGTATGTGTCTTCAGAAATGTTCACGAAATATGTTGTACATCTGATACTATTTTCAGTAGTAATATTATTAAATAATAAAACATTCAAATATATAAAAAATTATTGTTCTAAAATATCTTGGACAGTATGTTTTCTGGTTTATCTATTTTAATATTTTACTGATTTTGAATACCTACCTACTTATTAAAATTATAAATGAATTTTAAAATTATTTTAAAATCAGTTAAAGATAAATAATTAGCAGTAGGTATGTGTTCCAATACCTACCTACCTACATAATTCTTAAGAATTAGTTTTAATTGTTTTTTAAAATTAATCGTACTATAAATTATAATTTTGCCATATTTTACCTTTGCTTCTCAGCATCCTACGCTTAGGCATCCAGTTTTAAATAAACTCATGTATGGATACGTGGGTTTAAATATAATAAAAATACAATTGAGAACCCCCAAACAACACGAAATAAATAAAAGAAATTGAATATAAATCATACCATCAATATTAACAGGACATCCATCTGTCTGTATACTAGTTTCGTCAGTACTGAGCAGGATTTGAAACCAGGACCTTCTCATTAGCATGAAAGCATTCTAACCGGCGCTGGACTACGATGTTGGTGGGCGAACCCGTGGTCCAGTGGTTAAAATGCACCAGAAGGTCCCGTGTTCGAATCCTGCTCTGTACTAATGAGGGACAAGACCTCGAAACAGATAAATATTGATGTTCACGAACTACATAATTTCTTTAATATATACAGAAATATTATGGTGATTTGTAACTGGCTGGTTGAACAGATGTCCCTATCGATATCAATAATATGTAGAATAACATATTAGATTAACTAAATGTATAGCAATACATTATAAAATAAAACTTCCTATCAAAACACATAATTTGAATGTCTAGCCATCTTTATTATCAGATTTAGCATAGATTACTAAATTAAAAAACAGTTTGAAAATAGAAAAAGCCAGTTAGTCAGTGTCACTTCTTTTATCGGTCTAAAAGCTGTCTATAATGTTCATCAATGGGTACCTACCTAATGATTCCCATACATGTAAATAGTAACTATCACATGACAATTGGGAATTCGATTTTTGCCACAGCAAATGGTGGAGATGTTCTCATACACACTTTGTAGATGCCTAATTGACACAATTTTCTTTGATAATCGAAATATATTTGTTGCATCAAGTTAGTCGGTTTTTACAAATGCTGTATCTGCACTGTGGATGAAAATGCAACCATAATAGTCTTTGTTCTAGAAATATTTTAGCCTTATAGCAGTAGATATCAGAATACATTGTGATCGTATAACATTTTTAATAAAAATTAAACCACAAAAAAACAGTTTTTTCCAGCACCCTGTACGTATGTACAATAATTCATAAATTTTAAAGAGTTTAATCATCTACTAGACATGATACAGTTTATATTTTTAATTCCCATAATACATAGATTTATTTATGTGAGATCAATAAAAGAATACATGAACAAGAGGTGGCAAGTCAATTTTCGTTTTCTTCCTTATTGTTCATGATATCAATTAGATCCCATTAGTGAAAACATCTGATTATATTTTTATTGCGGTAATCTTAACTTATAACTTATTGTAGTGAAACTAATGAAGTACTACTTGAATTTAATCACATATAAATACAAGTAAATCATTTCCCAACTGAACATATTTAAGATATTTAAAATATCTTTGATCAGGGTTTTTTTAATTAAGAGAGAAACAATTTGCACTGAAATCTCAAAAGGTGTAGAATGAAATCTTTATTGTAGCAAACATATAAAATTAAAATCTGTCAAGCCTTCCAACATAGAAATGAATATAATCCAACTAACAGATGTGCAAAAATATATGGTTTCAGCATAAAAACAGCATCTTTTCAAGATTAAGTCAAAACTACGCAATTATGTGCATCTTGTTCTACACCCAAGTTCAAGCATGATAAGATGGACTCGTAGAATAAAAAACTAATGACTACATTTAAAGTAAAATTTAATGGTCAAAATCCTTTTGACAATATCTTTATTTTTATTATCAATTTATCAATAAGTGTTTATCAGTTTGTCAATTTGTTAGATCTAATATTCAGAAATATTCAAAATACGCATTTATGTGGCACCCTCTAGGATAACTTGGTATGTATATTTCATTCATAATGCAGTTTATGTGTAATATTGATTCAAACAAGTCATACTTACATTGACATTGGGAGAATATTATTAAAACTGGAAACTGTATACAACAATTCGTGATGAATGCACTCTACCAATTCAGAAATCCTCGTACATTAGTTTCACATTGTTTCATCAATTTACACTTATCAGTAGTTCCTAGGCTGTTTTTCTGTATCATTATTCATAAATTTCTTCTCATTCAGAGAGCAAGTAGATACGTACGAGATTGTACACATACCTACCTACCTACCTACCTACCAACCAACATGCAGGCTAATATTATTATTGTTTTACATGTGTGCCTAAATTTAATAGTGACATCTCATCATCAAATTGGTCAAATTAAAATAACTCGCAAACCGAGACGAACAATCAGATTGATCTAACCTTTCGTTGATTGTATTTCCCTAACTTTGATAAATCGTGAAATGAGTGTTCTAAGGATGCTGATAAAAAGCCTATCCAAAGAGGAAGATGACCAAAGTGAGCGAACGACATTGGACTCTACTAAGGACCTACAGGGAGCTGCTTTCGAAACCAATCAATACTCTACTAGTCCAAAGACATCAAAAGCTAAGTCGAAAGCCACCAAATCAAGACAACTGGCAGACAAATTGGCCTCCAAACGAAGCGCATTTGTGCATTCTCTGTCCAACAAACTAAGTGTCCTTGGAATCACAAGTGATAGTGAAGACGAGGATGCGAGCAATTATGATCAGAGTAAGGACGACGACGAAGGGCCCGAATTTGAAGAGGATGAGAGTGATGACATGATGGAAACCAGTTTTTCTGGAGTCTATGGATTTTCAGATGACGAAGGTGCCAGTTCTTCCTCAGAATATGGCTACCAGGGCTCAAGGCCGGTTTATGCCAGCCGACCACCTGTTGGTCGGTGCGGCTCTCTCTCGAGTTTGGACAGTATGAGCGACGAAGAAGCTGCCAGATGTCGAATTTTCCTGTCGGCCCTTGTACAGAAAATTTTTGAACCAATGTAAGTCACAAAATATTTTGCTAAACCAAATGTAAGTCAAAATATTCTGTGGAAAGATTTTCAAATATGTGCTTCAAATCCTTGCTGCTTGATTTTTACGAAAGAAGGTAATAATGGGTTTACCTAATTAAAAGGAAGCAATAATATCACTTGATAGTGTGAAATTATACTGAAAGACAGATGACAACGTTTTTTTAACTTCTTTTGCTAAAACGCTTTTGTGGAGTAACTTAGCTTCTTTTAAAAAAAATTTTGTAGCATACATGATATACCTAATTATATAGATCTAGCTCACTTTTGATTGGTCACTCTATAATAACTACAATAAATAAATAAAAATACCAAATTGTTTATTAGGTACAATTACTTGATTACCTTACGGCGTTGCCAATCACCATTTATTTTTTCCATTAGGTTGCTCTTTTGATAGTCCACATTAGACACAGTTTTCAGATTTTGCAAGTTCTGAAGATATCGGATGAACCTTTCCTAACTAAATACTTACAAATTTGGTCATTATCACTTCTGTCCTCCTCTCTTTGTCGCGTTCTTGATTGATGCGCTACCAAACTATTGTATTTTTCTTTCATATAACAATAAATTTTTGTCACTACTGTAGGTATTACTGTTTTACTTCAAATTTTCTTTTAGAATACCATTAGATGATGAATGTAGAAACAAATTTGAACAAGATATTGCTGTAAGTTTGCATAATGACTGCATTGACTAAATAGTAACTATGTATTGGTGCTCTGAAACTAAGCATAGATCTGTTTGAAAAACACAGAGTACCGCAAATTTTGTTAATATAATATATATATATATATATATATTTGAACACTTGGACAACAATTTCACATCCCTTGGTCTTTGATGTATTATAGGTGCGTTACTAATTCATTCTTTTTTATACTTTAGCATCACACAACAAGATCTTGGTTTGCTAAAGAAATTCAGCATAAAGTAAGATATTTTTTCTTTCAATTGTTCAAGGAGAGCTAACTTAATGTTTTAAGTTAAATGAAGGGAGCTAATTAATATTTGAATAAGTGAATAACAAAGTTTTATTATTATTCAGTTTCTGTCGATTCAAAATTGATGTTTTCGGTTCTCTTATCCAGTCTAAACCAAAGGTCAAGTGATCTAATTATAACCTTGAAATTTTAAAAATATATGGTATGCTTCTCTTATAAGTTCAGATCAATACTACAAATTTAAATGCAATTGGTTCAAAGAATTAAAAAACTAACTTTTAAAACTAGCCTAAAGTTAAATGGAAAACAAAAGTATAAAGTTGACAGTTGAGTCCCTTGTTTTAGTATGTCCCTATTCCAATGGAGATTAATTGGCGGAGTTAACAGAAAAAAATTACGAGAAGAAAATAATAAATATAATCTCACAGAAATCATCAAATTGTTATGGTAGAGTAAGAAAAATTAATCTAAGTCTAAATAACAAGTATCAAATATTAGGTACATATTTAGTATGCATAGAAATGTAAATTTATATCTCTATGACAGTATGAATAAAACCTTAAACTTAAGCTTTTATTTTTTTTTTAAAGTAAATTTTTAAAGCCATAATTTTATATTATCTCTAAATGTTTCTAAATAAGCTGATGCAATATTGAAAGTGTAAGCTGAACACTGATTTCTTTATAAATAGAAATTGTTGAACCTATAAGATGTTATTTTTATTCATACCTCCTATTGAAGAAAACAAATTAATACAGATAGTACAAACACAAAGTCCATGTATTTTTTTTCTTTCTACACTATTAAGCTTAACTTTAAAACTAAATATTCGTTTCTTAATTTAATTTTTTTTATTCAAACTGGACAAAGCCTCTACCTATAATGATTTACCAATGCAGCATTCTGGCAACAAGTAGTTGACTTCCATGCAGAATATCAAAAGAATTGTGGTCCATTGACTCAAACGATTTCGTTGTTTGAGTTAAATGTTCACGGAGACCTGGAAGCCCACACAAGTTTTATAAAATAAACCCTCTTTTATCCTTTTTAACAATTGAGTTAAATATTAAAATATTTAATCGGTAGCCAAAAATTCAAAATGGCCGCCATTTCAAACAATTGATTTTAGATCATATAGGTAAATGTAGATATTTGGTATGAACAGATAGAAACCATGACTAATGAATCCAATTTCATCATACATGGCTTATGTATGACGTAATAAGCTATTTCTAGTTCCAACTTTTGAAAATCTTCATTCAAAGAAGAAAGAATCAATTTCTTCAATAAAATTTGTTTATAGGTTGTGTGTAGATATACCTTTATATATTTCTTGAAACCAACATTTAATTTACCGTTTACTGATGACACCACATAGATAATTTTTACCAGAAATGTGGTGAAACTTGGTGGAATACCTACTGTAAAAAATGAATTAAGACATAAAAGAAAACATGCTTTCACTGTGTAAATGTACCAAAATAAAAAAAATACCCTTTTAGCAATTAATATTCTAATACCAAGTTTTTTAACCTCTTGGTTCATAATCATCATGGAAAAAGTAAAAAATAGGAAAGCAAACTAAGATAATAACAGAGAGAGATAACTAGTGAGAAGCTACAGTTACATAATATGTTATGGGTTAATAGCATCTACATACATGGAGCGGAAACCTGGACATTGCTAGAAAAAGACAAGAAGAAAATTGAAGCGCTAGAAATGTGGATTTGGAGAAGAATGCAACAGATAACATGGAAAGACA
>JAUYWI010063666.1:0-15463 GCA_034780595.1 Parotoplana pacifica
CATTTGTACACATAGTTAATTAACTTGTAATAAAATAATTCTTCTTTGGAAAGTAGCTTTTTAATTATTTTAAATTATTTTAAATAAGCTTTTGTTTGCTTATATAACTGTATACAAACTTATGGCCCACCCTGTATATAGATCAAATAAAACTGCAAATAATAAACATATAAATTTAACAGAGAGCTTCTAAATAATATAGCACCAGTCACCCATTTTCTAAAAAATAACAAAACTATAACGAAAACAAAATAGACAACTACATAAATAGTCTTCAATTAACAAAACTAGGTAATAACAAAAAGGACAATGTAAAATGTCTATAAAGTATAAAATAAACGATAATAAGTTACAGTGCACTATACCACCAACAACAACGTTAATATACATAATTCTAGAAGAATCAAGCAAATTTTCACCAACCACACACACACACACAACGATTATGTACCTTCTAAGTATGGAGGCTGTAAATGAAAGCTGTATCAATGCATCGAAGATTGACAAAAATAACAATTTTCCAGCGAGATATCATTTCTCATAAAGAAGCTAAACACTGCCGAAAATAAACTTTCAATTAATAGCCTAACCAGAGAGCCCAACCCATTAAGTGTTTTTTTAATAAATAAATTAAGTTTAATGTTTTTGTCATCAATAATTAATATAATATTGATTTCAAAATAACTTCTCCATTTAGCTTTCCTTCTCAATTCCTTTCCGTTATCCAACATTTATGTTAAGCAATGACGACTAATTTCTGCATGGAGTGGTTTGAATCTATTAGCGGTTTTGCAGATGATAATGTTTGAGTGTATTCATAAGCAGCGCACCGTTTTGTCCTAAGTAATTATATCCCTACTGTATCATGTATATATATATGGGTGTTGCTAAACTTTTGAAAGGCATTGTAGGTACTTATTGGACAATGTTTTTGTTTTGATCTTTATCCAATTTCATCAACCATTAACAGTCAAAAGGAATATCTAATTAGTAGCAGTCTCTTTTTTTAACAGAGGCAAGTTAGTAAGCATCTGTAATTAAGATACCCAATTCAAAAGCAAAAAAAACAAGGGTCGGTTAGAGCCAAGACAAGAATCTTCACAAGAAATGAGCTCGTCTTACTGAGTTTGTGGAGATGAACAAACAATGGAACTCAGTCAGAGAAACTAAGAATGGAGAAGAAATCATAGCAGCAAGAGAACGGAGATCATTCCTTCTTCGTTTCTTGATTTACACACACTGGAATCTGTTGAACCGTTCCCAGTCGATCCTTCTCAGAATATTTCTCTTGCGTTTTCAATGGATAGCTTTGCTTCATTTAGAATACATTAACAAAAATTCTAGATTGAGAGGGACGGAAATTGAGACAAAAAAGACAGGAAAGAGAAAAGGAAAGGTGTTTTAATAAAGCTAGTGTGTAGAATAATACAGCGATAATGCTGAAATTGAATATAAATAGAAAATGTTCTATATTAGTAAGTAGCTATAGAGCAATTTACAAACCCCTCTATTGTTTCATTTTCTAACAATGCAATGCATGTAAATGGAAATAACATACATTAATTGTTATAATAATACTGCCATTGCAATATTCTATTCCTCTTGGTTAAAACGCATCTTCTACTTCACGTGATAGTGAAATAGATTTGCTTATGTAGTTTATCATTTCATCTAAATAATTGATCCACTTTCTAACATTTTGTAATGTCGACATGTATGTAGAATGAAGAGGAGGAGCATACAACGGTACACAATATAAAGAACAAAGAAACTACACATGCAAAGCAATACACAAATACATGAAAACTAAAATAAGAATAATGTAGTAATTTGTTACAAAATAAACCGATTTTTCATAATAATAAGTAGAGTTTAATCTAAAACCAAATTGTTATCTTACTATGGTTAAGGAATCGAATAATTTAAGGTAAGTAAGCACTTTACTTAAAGGATAACATGTATACATGGAATACATGACTATTAGTGATGACTTTATCATTGCAATATAGGGATATATCAATTATTTTATTAATGAAAATAGCAATAGCCCATTTCAGAACGAGTAGCAATATATTCCCAGTTATATTTGGTCTTTGATTAAATTTTACTGTCTAGAAATGATAAAGTGTTATATTGGCATGCGATCTAGTTAAGCTAACCAAATCGAGTTGAAAAACAAACAATCATTAATTAAACCCATCACAAAACTGGACATTTATCCTATCTTGCTGATAGTAAACTATAATGCAATTACCCGGAAGTTTCTATTTTCTGGAAATATTCGGTATATACACACCTATTTTTTCAGAAGGATTGATTTTTAGTAAAAAAGTGTTTTATGGATTTAATCCCAAAAATGATTGGCAAAAATACTAAAACAAATGTTTATGAGTATGGCTTCTTTTATAGACCTCCTGTCTTTCTAAAAACATCAAAATAAAACAGTCTACTATGGAATATACATGGAGAACACACGTATATTTTATTAAGAACAATATAGATAACAGTTTGTAAATGACCTAAGGAGACAGATTCAGTGAAGAAATCCCGAAAACTGGACGTTTAGGAACTTCTACAACTGTGAAAAGGAGGTACACCATTGATTCTTTTGAATAGCCACTGCCAACCTACTACTGCACCACCCTGCATAAAATTAGCCCAACTAGGTAGAATAGGGTCCACCAACAGAGTAATAATTATACAGAGATCCGATTCTATAAATTTCGAAATCTATGGTTATATTCTAGAGATGGTAGGGACGATATCTATGAGTACCTACCTTTTAACATTGCGGAGATAGGAGAAAATAGTTTTTGGGCATAACTATTTTAGACCTAAAAAAAATTACAAGAGATTTCAAATTTATGCCTACCCAATTAATTTACACGCAGTTTGATACTTTTCTCAACTGCTTCATTTTAAAAATGGTTAGTCGGAACTCGGTATAATTAATACTCTGTGGGTCCACCTACTTATTGGTGTACCTGCCAGTTTCAAGTTTTCTACACCTGACTCCTGACCAAAGGCCCCATGTGGGTCTACTCAGTGCCCGAGATTGTAGTGTTGTATATAGTTAAGGTACTAGGAATAGGTGTTGCACAAAGAAGCCATCTTCATAAACAAACATAAACCATCCATCAACTGAATTCAGCATAACAAGTAAATAGGTTCTAATCTTTTTTCTGACGTAAGCTATCTTTCCATTAAATTTGTAACTTTCTAATTAATTAATTAATTTAAATATTAATTTTCTTGTCATTTTCAACTCGACTTATTTACAAAACTTTTGCTAATAACGTATCATCTTGTTTGGACAAAAACTGTCACCTTATATATTTACGTTTCGGTTTATTTTGAAACATATTTTTTTACAAAAAAAACATATATACGAAAAGATATAAAGGAAAATGAAGCCAATTTTCAAACAAATCTTATCGCAGGGTGGTGCATTAAAAAAAGATTGCAGAAAGGTCAGCTGATGGACAAGAGATACTATTGGAAAATAAGACAAGGTTAAGTCCACTACATCGAGTGAGGCAGTTTGTTCTAGTACGTAACCGAAGCATTGTTAAACTGAATGGTGCAACAGTCAAACTGCCTTGCCAAATTGAAATAGATTCAATGTCAGACTGGTTTGACCATATATTTAACAATTTAGACAGTTAGTTTAAGAATGTTCGTAGTAAAAAATGCAGCGAGTGTATGATCCAATTGACTCAACTTCAGATAAACCAAGTCACAAAATAACTTAATAAGGTTATTATGAAAATTGGAATTTAGAAAAATACTATGTTTTTCACTACGAACACTTAATTATAAACACCTGTTTTCAAAATAAAAAGGGAATGATACAAACAATTTCCATGGTTTCCACAAACTCTTACAACAAACATAATGAAATTAAACGTCACACGTCTTGCTCCTTCCTAGCAAACCAGTTTGACAAGAAGACAAGTTACATGAAAAAGAGGAGCGTCACTCAAAGATAATGAGACCGAGCTGCCCTTAAGGTGCAGAATGTTGGTTGTACTTACTTTCTTTGTCTAACACAGCAGTAGGGTTGGGACTTGTTCCAAGGACTGTAAATATATAGGTAGCACAACAGATACCAAAGATGAGGGGTGGTGTAAGGAAGAAATGAACATAAATAGAAGTTCTATACATACAAGGTTGCCACTCTCTCATTGTCAACCTAATGATCAAATATTTTATCACTCCAAAGTCGTTTGGCATCAATGTAAACAATAAACCATTAGTGAATGATTCGTTGAGAGATACAATATCTGACCATCAGCCTGTATTCCCATATTAATTAATCTACTCTAGATAACACAAAACAGCCTAGCTTTTCCAGAATGAGATAGATCTAACCAACTTGGTCAGTTTCCATAAATTAGGCTTACTTAGCTATAAAATATACTCAACAGATTAAAAGTTCATCACTAATAACTAGAAAAATTAATTAAACCAAAAAAATAGCCATTAAATTGCTCTGTTTAATCCAAATCTGGGATATCAGATTCTTAATTACTAAAATATGTAGTTGAGCTTTGTTATTGAATTAGTTAAAAATACAACCAAAAAAATTATAGATAGGCGTTATAAAACCAAAATAATATAAACTTATTATTTTAACGCAAAATATAATTATCTTTATTATCCTTAGAGAAATGAAAACAAATAGACAAGTAAAAAAGCTGTTTCCGAAATGTAATCAATAAGACCTAGAGAGGTAGTTGAGTGGCAACCTTGGTCTCAGCTAAACAGGACAACACGCCATGAACCACACAGGCTGCCACCACAAACTGCTTCTAACAAGAATCAATAGAAAAATCAACTTCATGTGCAACTAACATATTCAAAATACATACTACAAGAAGAGCAGCATGTTGATATCAACAACAAACCACCATTTGTGAATGAAGTAGGATATGAAAACAAATTAAGTATGTACATCATGGAAAATTAGCCAAACTAATAAAATTATGATCATTTATGCTGATTCTTATTTCAAAAGTACACAGTATCACAGTATTACAGCTATTTATCATCTTAGATGATACTGTAATACTGTAATTAGATGATCTAATTATGTTTTTTTCATTAAGCCATTGCAAATATTTAAACGAACAACATCGTTTGAATTCTAGTTACCATCCAATTGTCATTTGCTAGTAATTCGAATAAATGAATGAGAGGCAAATGGTAGAACTAATTTTATACAAATAGTTTTCATCGAATCAACTTGAAATTAAATTTCGCTACACTAATGTAGATGTAACACTATTTTTTAATGTAATAGAATATTGAGATGAATTAAAAATCCATCTATTGTGATTATAGTTCAACCAAATATTAGATGTTTTAAAATTTGGTTTTAAAAGATTCTCCGATAGAAACTAAAAAGTTATTCTATAAACATTAGTTATATTTTTTGATATTTTGATTTAATCGAAATCTGACTTCCGAGAAATCTTAAAAAGAAATCACGACAAATTTGTTTACTTACAATTGTAATCCGGTTATTTGTTAGAACAGTCATTTGGTTAGAAAATACAATATCAGTCATCTGTTGTAATTATAACCCGGTCAATTGTTAAACCGATATTTATGTTTTCTATCAAATGACCAGTCTAACAGATGACCGGATCCCTACCGCAATCATCAATCACTTACTATCCTCAACAGAGAAATGAAAGTACGATCAAACAAGTGTGGCGAAGGAAATATATGTATAATTAAACTACTATGTAGTGTAATAATATAATACTAGGACATACTATGTTCTTAAATAAATTATTTATGGACACGCAAACTTCAATATTTTTATAATTATATTATAAATAAAACAACCAATAAACTGTAAAAAAACAAATGTTTTTCAAATAAAGGCTTATCGAAATTTGAATGTTTTCACGAATTCTACATGACTTTTATAATCAGGAAAAATACCTCAAATCTTTTTAACAGATTCTGTCGATGTAACCTATCTACACATGAACAGGTAGATGCTAATGCTTTGAATTCAGTAATGATCTTCTTTATTATTAGACTGTTTTTTCTATAAAGAACAATATCTCGAACATTTAATTAAACTAATGCACGCAACAATAATTCACACGAATAAGAAAATTACTTAAATAACCCTTCTTCATACAGCCATACAATATACAACATCTTGAAAATGTGCTAAATTAAACCATAACCTTGGCTAGTCTTTAATTATTTTGGTAGTTATAAATTAAAGACTACCTTATGCTTTCCATATTAAATAAAACCAGTTTTTAGTATAAATTAATTTTGTTAAGAATATTTGTTGATAAATTAATCAGATCACTCTATGAATTTTAATATTTTTTATCCAATACAATTTCTTCTTGTGCATTGAAAATAGGTATTCAATAATAATACCTTCCTAGTAAAGACTATTTTTATAGCTACCGATTATAAGTAAGCACTACTGGAGTAGAAATAACAATTTTTATACCTACTGGCTCTTTATAACATTATAACCATTAATATAAATGATCGTATATATAGGAACATATTTAAAATATCTCTGGTCGTATGATGCCTGCTGATGTTTACCTTCCTTGATATTAGTAGTATTCAATGAATTCAGTGTCAGCAGAATAATACGCCTTGCTGTTGTAAAAATAACTACACGAACCCTTTGTTTATTAAGTACCTTCATTTTGGTTCCTTTCTATAGATTGTACTTTTGTATGCAAACTAAGAAAACTATCTTTAATTTAAAAACTAAAATTCCAATAATGTTATGTTCTATTGTGGTTCATTCTAGTAACCAAAATTTTATAGGCAAAAACGTCATAATATACATTAAAAAACAACTCTCGAAATATTTTAACCACTAGTTGTAATTTATGGCGAATATTTTAAGCAATGAATAATCTTCACAAAGGTACAAAACTGGTTTCTGATATGTAAAATCATTGAAAATGTGCACTCTTCTAATTAATAATGATGTCTATTTAAATATTTACATTCCACTTTTATTTGTAACACTTTAAACTGTTGGCTTCACTATTACCCCTTGATGATGTTTAATTTTCAGACTGGTTGGTAACTATAAAGTGATATATGTTTAATGATTGGTTTTATTTTAAAATATTTCAGTAGAAAATGTGTACGTAGGGCTTCCAAAATTTAGTAGCAACCAAAACTAAAAGAAATAGAGTCAATCAACTCCGGAACAATTAGGAAGTTTGATATAGATACGAATAATCTAATTGCAGGATGCTTTATGCAATTCATTAAGGTAAACTATTAAATTCAATGTCACTAATAGCGAAAATACTAATAAGATAGTTAAAAAGAAAGAATGGCAGCGTATTATATCGTAGAAACTCATTTCGCCGAACAAAAGATTAATGCCATTACTTAATAGTTTGAAAAGCAGAAAAGTAAGTGTGTTAAATGGTAAAATAGCTATTATAGCATATTATGTCCAGAATGTTTTCCATTTTTCTCGGGCAATCTGAAGAAAAATACAAGACCTGGACTTAGCGGTTAGGTACGGAAAAGATGTTATTTTCAGTAGACTTGTTCAGTTTACCTTTCATTCTCTCAAATTAAGGCCGACAAAATCTGGATGAAAGTGGTATATGATGTTGTACATAGGGTGCTCAACCGTAAATTAACAAGAGCACATATAAATGTGCTACAAGAACAACAACTATATACAGTCGACTTCGCTTAAGTCGGATTTTCGTTTTAGTCGTATAAAATTTCTCATTTTCCCCTATATTACTTTCATAATAAAAATATTTGTTTAACTCGGAGTGTTTTTCAAGACACTTTCTATTCTTTTCAATGCTATTTATGATGTCTAATTCGGAGTCCACAAATTTTAGTAGCCCGAGTTTATTTAGAGTGTTGAAACACGTTGATCCACTGAATGTATGTAGGTGAATTGTACATACAAAATGTGTGTATAACTTTGTATGAATTGTAATACGTACATATAATTTTATTGATAGATATGTATATGGCTTAATTGTCTACAGATCGCCTAACTCGGATATCGCTTAAGTCGTATAGAATTTAATGGCCCCAAGGAAACCGACTTAAGCAAAGTCGACCGTACACCAATAAAAATCCTTGTAAATTACAATCTTATCGTTGGCTTACTATGATTCACTTGTTTTATATAATATATTTGCGATGTAGGACAAATTATGCCAAATAAGAAGACACCATGAAAATTGGGAAAATGTTTATTATCACTATTCACTAAATTAAATTGATATTGGACAAATTTAAATACAGATAAATCTACACTAGTTGACATAATAAATGAACCGTTAGGAAAATATTACATTTTCCATATAAAAAAACAAACATTAGTTTGGAATAAAAAATATTTTATAAAATTGTGAGACTTTTACGTAGTGAAACACAAATAAAAAATGTTCGTTATTACCGACATGAGTGAACATCAAACACGATTAAATCAGAAAGTTAGCTATCTGTGGCAATAGAGTTTGTGGTAGAAAAACGTTATTGTTATTATTTTTTTAAATAATGAACATTTATTAATTTGGATATCATTATGTAAAAGTTTAGAATGTTCTCTTTCACAATCTTATAAAATATTTTATTTTTAAGTTAACTATTTTCTACAATTTTAAGATTCAAAACTAAAGGTTTTATATAGGACCACAATGCAATATTTTCCTAGGGGTTCTTTTACTGTCAACCAATGTATTAAGTAGGGTTTTCCCTCCAATGAAAATTTGAGAGAAAATTTCTGATTTGAGGAAAGCATCAAAATTGGCATACAGAATGCTTTATAATAGCTGAATTTGTTCACTAAAATAAAGTTTTAAAAATCTATTTTTAATGAGTCGGTCGGTCCTGGTCCCAAAATCAATGTACCTCAAATTGATATTTTGGATAAAGCTAGGATATTTCTACTTGGCACACTAATAGTGTATCAGAAAAGAAGTATATTTGGCAAATTTGAAGGCATTTAAATAAACACTTCATGTAGTATAACTAAGCAAAAATCTTAGTAACTTATTTTAGATTAATACTTTTTATAAAATTTTCTACAATGCTTAAGGCACATTTACAGCAAATATATTTTATCTCAAATATAAAATATTTGATTTTTAATTTGCTCTCAGACTGCATCCTGGGCACAGAAATCAATTCTGTAATAATACATGTCATAGAATTAAGTAATAATGCTATAGTCACCAAATAGGAACCACTTTTGCCAAACAATAACTGCAGGAATAAAATTTCTGTAAAAAAAACTTAGGCACACAGATTGGGCCTCGAGCATGGTAGTCACTGATACAAAAATAGCCATATTTTTTTCTGGAGCAATATTTCTCAGTGAAATTTTCTACAATGCTTAAAAACTTGGTTTGGCACACTAGCATAAATTTTTTAAAGATTCTATCTGTTAATATTTTTATCTCAATTTTTTTTAAAATTTGATTGGCTCCCAGGTTACATCATTGGCACAAAAATCAATATTTTCAATAAGTCGTAATATATGCCATATAATGAAGTGATTATGATATACAATATGAACCACCATTGTCAAATAATTTCTGGACTACATTTTTAGTAAACAATTGGACCTAGCGACCTACTTTAGAGGACCAGCAAGTGACTCGGGGTTGATGAGAAAAAATTCTTTTAGTTTAAAAGTTTGGAAACAAAACCATAATTTAAGCTCAATCGGAGTTACCGTTTTTAGATATACAACAATACGTGCTAAGAAGGTATACACCCTCCCCCCCTTTTTAGCAGTAAATGGTTAATTCGATCGTTAAATTTTGGATATAGCTCTAGAAAAGAAAATATTAGATAGAGAAAAAGCATGAAATGAATTAGTGATTAAAAACAACTGATCGTCAAAATTCGAAAACACATAAAACATTTGGCAAAGTAAGATCTATTAGTCATCCTTAAATTAAATATTTAGATTTTATAGAAATACACCAATAATTATGAGGTGATGTTATGTGGAACTAGATGGACAATCTGTGAAAATTGCCATATTAAGACAGAAAATCATTATTGTCAAATCACTTATTGTCCATCATTGAGCATCAATGACTAAGATCGAAATGTCTAAATGGTCGTAGGTAGAGTAATCGATATTTCTTTCCTTGTGCCTAAACAAATTGTATGCCATTGTACTAATAGTTAAATATATTTTATGCTCATTCTAAACCATTTATTATTCAGAATCCATGATAATAGTAGTTAAAATTAGTAATAGAAAATAGGGTTTACACGTGCAAGGACTAACAATCAAATTTGAAGCCGTATTCAAAACAGATAATATTTAATGGAATATAAAATAGTTAAAGTTAAAACCGCTAGTGGAAGTTCTCCAAACAAAATATGACTATTAACTACTAAATACCAAATGTAGACATGAGTTCTCGAGAATTAAGTTTGCATGTAGTAATACAATATCCTCTGTCAACCAAATCAATATTCTTGAACATATATATAATATAGCTATTATCAATTTCTATAGATCTATTATTCTATTGGAATGTGAAAATGTACTTTGAGCACAAAATAATAAGGCTACATTTTAATTTTTGAACAGTTTTTGTTTTTAAATACTAATATTACACATATTTTACTTTTATGTTTAATTTGTATGAATTTAGAACACCACTACTCTATGTTCAAAAGCATATTATATAATGTATATAAATTGTGAGATTGGAACTACCATAACAGGGTATAATCAGTCAAGCACAAGCATGCGCATATTTAATAGAACGCAATAAATATTTAATGTTAAACAAAGAATTAGTTATCTTAGTATAAGATATGTAAATGCATAAACTATTTCTCCCCAAATACCTACCAACAGTAATTACCACAATCAGTTGATTAATCAATGAGTAAATTAGTCTAGTCCGCATACCTACCAACTAAATTATCAAAAAATCAGTTATAGTTGGCCACCAGAATAGGTATTTGAACTGATTATTAATGAAACAATGAGGAAGTCAGGTGGAATGTCATGTTCCAGGAGCATAGAACAGCTTTTGGGATCAATAGGTGTTTTTTATCTTTTAAATTAGTAAAGAAATTTATTAACAAAATTGTAAACGAGAAAGTTAACCCTAAAAGATAAAAGTGTATTTTGTAGATCGTTAGCAATGAAGTTGACAGTTAATAAATAACTGAGAACCTCCAAACAACACGAAATAAATTGCAGAAATTAAACATACTTCTAAATATCAACATTAGCAGGACAACCATCTGCATACTAGTTTCGGGGTATTTGCCCCTCATCAGTACAAAGGAGGATTCGAACATCGATATTTATAAAGCCAAATGTTGTAGATTTAATGTCTATAAACAACCTGCGTGCAAGGTCAAAGCTGAATAGACAGAGAACTAAATCCCAAATCTGGAGAACATTGGCCAGCAAACATTCAATTGAGAACCTCCAAATAACACAAAATAAATTACAGAAATTAAATAGAATTCATAAACAACATCAAAATTAGCAGGACATTCATCTGTATCTAGTTTCTGGGTATTTGCCGATGGATGTCCTACTAATAGTGATGTTTATGAATTATATTTAATTTATTTCGTGTTGTTTGAAGGTTCTTAATGATTTATTTATTGACTATGTTCTCTACATTTGAGACTTAGTTCTCTGTCAATTCAGCCTTGACGTTGTACGCATCAGGTTGTTTAGAGACATTAAATCTACAACAGTTGGCTTTATATATTATAAAAAATAATAACATCGATGTTGGTGGGCGAGCTCGTGGAACAGCGGTTAGAATGCTTGCATGCTAATCAGAAGGTCCCGGGTTCGAATCCTGCTCTGTACTGATGAGGGGCAAATACTCCGAAACTAGTATAGAGATTGATGTTCTGCTAATGATTTAAATTTAATTTCTGCAATTAACAGTAAATAGTTTAGAAAATTGTTACCGGTGAAGTTAACATCAGCTTAGTCATTCATTACTTTAATTTTTTTCTTTTATACCAGGCCGTTAACGAAA
Organism: Parotoplana pacifica; assembly: GCA_034780595.1. Lineage (NCBI taxonomy): Eukaryota > Metazoa > Platyhelminthes > Proseriata > Otoplanidae > Parotoplana > Parotoplana pacifica. The sequence continues at coordinate 12,030 of JAUYWI010063666.1, forward strand.
ACGATGTTTTATCTTTTACATTAGTGTATACTTATTACAAAATATAAGGTATTGTATGCTAACTGAAAATTCAAAATATTTCTTATGTTTGTCTGACTGAGACAGACACTACTTTTCCTAATGAGATTGGCTACAGCGACCGACACCGCTGTTTTTAGAAAATCCAAGCTTGACAGCTAACGATTTTCGTTACTAAAACTATAAAGAAAAACGTTAACAGTAACCTACCTCAACAACCAAATTAACTATTTTTATAACAAAGAGAGTAAGATTGGCTGGCAAAGGTTTAAATATCTGTAATCAGTTTTGTGTGGCTATAGACTGACTTTAGCAACGAAGGGGCAAACAATAGCGCTTGTGTTAGACCAGTAATTGTTTATGCGGCAGAGACATGAGTAGTATGATCAAAAGAATAAAATATCCTAAGAAGAACAGAAAAGGCAATGGTTAGAAAGATATGTGAAGTTAGGCAACAGGATAAGATGAATTCAGAAATGTTGATGGAAAAGCTTAGTTTATGAGAGTCCATTGTAGAGGTAGTGAGACGGAGCTGTCTAAGATGGTGTGGTCATGTCCTAAGAAAGAGAATAGTGGTGTCAAAGGGGTATGGAATCTCGAAGTTGACCTGGAAAAGTACGGCAGTGAGAAAATGTCGAAAGGTTGGATAGAAGCTTAGAGATCATGTATAAAGCGCTGGAAAATTGGTGTGACCAGTTGGAAAGAATGAGGATCGGCGACTCCCTGTCAGAGGGGAAATAAACCGACCTTTAAAATAAATGATGATGATTATGATGAAATAGTTAACGATAACGACTTTCTTTACTAATTTAAAAGATAAAATCATCTATTAGGCAACATCAATTTTTAACAGCTAACTACCTACATCTTTCTATCTAAAGTTTCCAATGTAAATTCAATGAAAAGAAACTCTCAGGTAAGTTGCTGAAACTTGGGCAGATAAGGCAATAAAAAAGTATAGTCATATTTAGCAGTTAGATTAAGAGGAAGTTGGATAGCATTTTTGTTTAATGTTGTTGTTGCAGTAGTTTTTGAAACACGGCTAGGATCTATTATTATGGGCCTGAAGACATTCCATTCTCGATTGTTAAACCATACAACAAACTGCACAATAGTAGTTACAGCATTACAGTTTTGTTATGATTGGGGAGCCATTTCAATCCCATAGCAGTACTGGTGAGTAGCTGTCTCTTTCTAGTAGAATGCAGCTGTCAGCAAATTCTTATAATCGTATTTTTAGATAATAATAAATACTTCTACAATAAACCAATTTTAACTCTTTTTTTCTTATCTGGGTAACTGAACCTAACAGATACTAAGAAAAGTTCATGTCTTGGCTACCTCCCGACAATATTTCTGTATTATTCACACCTTCGTTTATTTTATACATAAAAACTCAGATATTCAAATCTTCATTAAAAACTAACAAGGCGTTAATAAATTAACAAAGCTACTTCTACCAGGACTACCTGAGTCAGGTCCAATATCTAAAACAGATCAATAGAAATTGTGATAGCATTTTAATAGAAATGTTTTTTTAACGTGATGTGTATAGATGTAATTGTATTCCAAAAGTAGATAGAAAGCTTTTATAAAACCAGTTAGATGAGCTAAGATGCAAAGTAGAAAATAATCGACCTCAACTTCTAGAAAACAAATTAATCCTGTCCATTCTTGAATCAATTGCTTGTTGCTACTACATACCTGTATAATTTAATCCCTCGTCGCGCCCCCTCTTGGGAGAGGGATAGATCCCCCAAGTTTTATTACAGGTGGTTCGAAAACAACTTAAAACCGATTTGTAATGAAATTTGAAATAAGTGTAGAAATTATCTTGCGGAATTTTTGAGGTTCGAACCGACTAAGGTCACGCGATGGCTCTCTGAAAAAATGAAGCGGTCCCAAAATGTACTTTTTGCAAAAAATCGATCCTGAAGCCAAATATAAATAGAACTGATAAATATTTGGTAGATATGTTGCAATTATCTCAGCTTGATATACATTTGTTTTTTAAAAATATTTATTTTGGTGGCGAGGCTGCAACCTGAGAGCCAAATAATCAATATTTTATATTTTTTTAATAAAAAAATGTCGGCCAATATTTAAAAAAAAATAGTTTGTGTAGAGTACTAGTTCATCAACTGTTGAAAATGTCATATAGAAAAATTCATCCAGAAAAAAGTTATGATTATTTTGTGACATAAATTGTATGTAAATCCTAATAGAAAAAAGGCTTATCTATTCTTTATCTGATATGTTATTAATGTGTTAAGTAAAAAAATCCAGAGCTCTATCCAAAGTAAAATATTGAGGTCCACTGATTTTGAGCCTGAACCCAGTTAATGTGTTAAAGATCAATTTCCAGAAATTCAATTTAGGCCTGTAAATCATTCGAAAATCGTTATAAATGACAGAAATTAAAAATAAACTATTTTAAATCAAATAAAGTCATTATGTGTAAAGAAATTCACTTTTTAAAGAATTCATTTTATGGACCTGCCCAGTTTGCTCGGCCTCATAGACCAACAACCATTATTTGTAATGTCTTCCTAATTCTAAATCTCAAATTTAAGTAAGATAGGTGTTTGGTTTGTATTTTAGAGCCATTAAAAATCGATAAATATTTTCAAAAGTATTTACTGAGTGCTTAGGGAACCTAAACACCAAATTTAAAGCAAACCGTACTAACTTTGAATTTTGGACCCACGGGAATTATGCCACCGGAACAACCGTACAATTTTAGCGAGGACGACAAGAGATTAAAATAAGTGACAAAACTTGTACATTATCTTGTACATAAACTTGTACATACACTGATTTCCAAAATAAATGGAAAAACCTGCTAATAAAACAAAACGGGAAGCAACTTTTATCAATCAATATGAGGTAGCCCTAAATAGGGCTGTTTTCGCGTTGCACTAAGCAGGCAATATTTCCATTTATTCTGGCTAACAGTGTATCTAGTCTATTGTAATATGCATAAAATGTACAGAATATAATTCTCAATATAAAATAAAAATAATGGAATGGACAAATAGAAAATTTGAGGACATTCATAGAGACAAACAACCCCGAAATCAGGAATATTCTTGGTATAAACAAAATGTTGAAAAAGGTCACAATCTAAATTTGATTCAGGAAAATATCACATGGGTCTTGGTTAGCTGCACTGAGAAAAACGCTACACACTAACCGGGATACATTTGGCAACAATATAGGTCAAATTACTTAAACGTTGTACTTACATTCAACATTTAAAATGAATTGTCAACGAATAGATATCGACTTTTCAGAAAATCAATTACACTACAACCTAGATCAGGTGTCTCCAAAATACGGCCCGCGGGCCATATACGGCCCCCGACGTCATTTTGTCTGGCCCGCCAGCAGCCTTCAAGTAGCCAAAAATGCTCAAA
>JAUYWI010063677.1:0-15461 GCA_034780595.1 Parotoplana pacifica
CACATCTTTTGGTTGGATTACATTCATTACTATGATGTTAGTGCTGTCGAAGGCTTGACAGATATTATTTATTAGTTCTTATTTTGAATGTTTGCTGTAGTAAAGATTTTATTCTACGTATCGTATAATAAATAAGTTTTTGTAAAAATCCTTAAAATGGTCAAATTCTTTAAAATTATAGACATATTTTATCACATTTTAATCAAAGCATAATATATTTTTTAAGAAGATTATTATACATATTACTTATATGATCCCTATTAATCTAACCAATAGTTGGTGCGAAATGTTTGGCGTTACTTTGAACGGTGGACTTCGTTCGACTGCTGAAGATTTTGTTTCAAATTCGAGCACAGAAGTAATATAACGGCATTTAGCCCTTCATAGGTCACTGACTGAGCATAACTTGGTGTTCCATTAAAAATGGTCAATTCTTGTGGCTTTTCGTCTGCATAGATTAAGCTTGCAGTGAGATTTTATTGCACGATACACCTTGCGAAATCCTATTCTTCCCCAGCAAAATCTTTTTGGTAATTTCATCAAATAATACTTTAAGGGTATTCGTGTGGTCTAAGCATTGTGTTGCAGTTTTTGCTTCAGTTGCATCTTCTGATATCGTCTGGGCCATGTTGATGTTGTTTGGATAGTCTTAATATGTCTGTGTTTATTTGGCAGACGTGCACTGCAATTAGGTTGTCGCCACCTGGAATATTTTGTCGGCCTTGCTGACTTATCTTTTCGAAACAAAAATAATTTCCAACCACGAGTATCACCTTCAATTTCTTGCATGACTGTAATTTGTTTTTGTTTAGCACTATATTGTAAATGTACTTATTACGAATTTGGGTACCTCTGTTTATTTGAATGAAGAGAAGAAAATGACAAACTCGATCACTTTAATCCTTGATGTTTGGCATAAATCTTCACTGACCATAAACAACGTACATATGCATACACAAACAATATCAAATTTGTATGGAAATTCTATTTAGAAAGAGCCCCTTGTCATGTTGTGACAAACAATTCGACCTCGATTTTTATTTTTGACGTCAATGCGAATTGATTTATCTTAGTATCACTTTTTGAATATTCCTTTATTGTTCGATGATAGAATAAAAAGAACGTCAATTAGATTTTTTTCTATGGTATTATATATTTATAATGTAGGTATGTACTATACTGGTGTACTTTGCTGGTGAATAAAAATTAATTAGTAAGAACACAAATTCATTAAAAAATAATATTCTGTTTTAACAAGTTTAATCCAACAAAAAATATAAGCCCATAGTTACAACAGCCACGTGTATTAACTATAAAATTCTTTTCATAAATTTTAATTCTTCAGCCGATAAAACTAAAGAAACTTCATTTACAGGCAAACAGATTAGTTTCGCGCTGGTGATATTTCACTGTGATGATGAAATCCGACAATCTGGGGTTTTATCCTTTCCAATTGTTCTTTCGTTCTCCTGATATTTCGTTGTAGCGATGCATCCCTATTACATTAGGTGTGTATTTGGTATTCATTGGATTAATTATTGTGTTTAAAATATATGCATATATTTTTTGTTGTTGAAAAACTGACCTGGTGGTTCTCTAATATTTGATCTTAATCAATCGTATATTTATGTTTTTATACAGTCTTGAATTTTGCTCACAAATTAGATTAATAAGCCTAGATCTAATTTCTTTTGCTGTCATTTTGCATGTGTGGTTGTATTGTATTGTGAAGAGTCAAATGGGGGGGGGGATTCAACCTTATTTAACAGTGAGCTAACGCGCTTTAGAACAATTCAACGTAATAGGATTGTAGGTGACTTTCAATCAATATGGAAGAATATTCTCAAAAAGGGGAGAACGTAATTCACGTTCAGCTAAGCTGCTTCGACTAGGTCGGTGGTTGGATAGCATTTAGTTATCAGGTTTATTTCAGAACTGCGACAGACATTCTAGTTTCGACCATTTCATACTATGACAAAATTTCCTGGTTTGAGCGTATACAAACTGAGTGTCTGTTTTCTTATTCTGTTTATCTCCCCCTTTGTTTTTTTTATTATTATATTTTATTTTCCAACGGCAGTAAGGTTTTGTTTGTTTTTGTGTTTCTGATGAACTGTTTAATGAATAGGTACTGATCCAAAGAGGATTTATTATAATAACTAAATGCAAACAGGAGGAAGGGAGCAAAGGATTTACAACAGGCAATAAACACAATTTAAATCGATCAATGATTGCATTTGAAATATTATTAAAATTGAATACCTATGTTAGAATATCCAGGCCAGGTTATTTATGTATGTTGTTATTATTCTTACTATTGATCCTCATTCGTCACTAATCTTACTATCTGTTAGCTAACCGTGCTCCTAATCATCTTCATTTACATTCCAGTCGTATATACCTTCCCATTTCGATGCTCCAATATTTAATTTGAAAGGCTTGCTAAGAAATGTTCACTCATGTTTAATAACCCTCGTGCAACTCATTGTTTGGTCTCCACCTCATCTAAACTTGGTTTTGTTTAAAGCCAATGATTTAAATCAAAATCTACAATTATACTGTTCTTGCCATTAAAAGTAATGTTTTATCTTGAAGTTTCTACTGCAAATGTAAATTATAATTAACTTTTGAGATCATTATTCCTCTCATTGGCATTATTACCTCTAAAAGTAGTATTTTTCTACTAATATTCAATTAAAAAAAATATTGCAAACTACTAGGTAATAACAAAAATTTACATTTAAAAAACAATGAATAAATTCATTGATATGTACATAAATGTTAAACTTTTTATCAAAATAATTCTATCAAAGACGAAATAGGTTTCCCAAAAACCTCATCTTTACAATTAATATCATATTCCTTTAGTTGGGTTTCTCATTATGTCGTTTTCTATGCCTTATTATCCTTAATAGTTTACGAATCGTCTCGTTTTTTTAAATAGATGTACACCTAGTTTTATTATTAATCTCACGAATCAATTTGTTTGTCAACCAGATATGTATTAAATTTTCTTCAATTATCCATGGTTCTTTTCCCCCCTATCAAACACTTAATAAGCCCCGCTTTTCTCAAAAATGATAACACCGAAGAAACTGAAACATGACACACAGCTCTAAAATTTATTTGGAGAAACAACTCAGATTTTGCACAATTCAATTAATGCCAACAACAGTTCCTGACATAAAACCTCTATAAAAAGAACGTTTTCATTATTCAATGGCATTCGCGCTGCGGCTACCCCACCATATTTGACTACGGCGCATCTAATACAAGAACAACCATGAAAATAGGAGCAGTAGTAGAACATCATCTACAATGCGTTGAAAGTCGATTTTTTGAATATTGTCCTAATGAATCTGCAGTTTGGATTATCTTTTAGCCCTAAAGAGTGCATTAAAGTTGCTACCTGTTATGTCTAGGGCCAGCCACACTTTTACAATCTTGACATTAGAGAACAAGAATCATAAAACTTGGTGTAGGATAACAGCCTCTGAGCTGCAGATAGCCGAAAAACAATGTTAAAAAAATCAGAACCCCACCAGCAATATATGATTTGGACAAGGTTTCTAAGGACATCAAACAACAAGCAAAATAGAATTTGGTGCTGCAGAAAATGCCTCTGCGAACTAATAAAAGTAGAAACACAAAATTCTATTTTAATTGTACTTTCAATTTATATCGAACTTTTTGGACAATAACCAGTTTCATAAACAGCTCATGCGCGAGTCTAACTTTTTCGTGGACATCCGGCTTAAATAGCAATTTTCAATTTGAACATGAGTGTTATGGGACTTAAATCTGCTTTCCAGTGCCACAATCAGTTCATATTGAATTACTTTACATAACTCACAACATGTGACATTTGGGATTTCAAGTAGCACATATTTACAACTTTATGGTCAAATGAATAAGTTTACATCGTAAAACAGGCACCGGACTAGTATTTTTCTATTAACATTATTTTGCTCTAAATACATTGCTTGAACTAACTGCCCAAACAGCATAGCAGCTATGATCTAATATGTATAACGTATTTTGTATGATGATCAGCATTTTAATATTAGATAGTGTGGTAAGAACTGCTCTAACTGTAGAATTCTGTGTAATTTTACAGAAGTAGTCGGCCCAAAAAATGAAAGAAAAAATGTTTACAAAATTTAAAATATGAATTTTTGCTTAATAATATTCAAAACAGTAAATATATTATTCTTTTTAGTGGCCGACTACTTTTGGGCCTCCTTATATGCTATCTTGTTTGTACAGTATAGAGAAGTAAGAGTTATTTTTGGACACGAATTTTTACCTCCAAATGGAATATTATACTCCACTACGGTTTATTTAATTAGTTCAACTATTGATGTAAGACAAGAGAAACATTAGATTTTCTTTAAATGTTTAGATTTTATTTGTGAAATATGAATTTGTTTTTCACAATAAAATAATATCAGTATTAGGATTTGGTTCTGGGAGCCCGCTCTAACCAATTGCATCGCTCGTTTTAATGTGTATTTTTCCATTGACAAACCACCTTTTACGATATAATTTTAGCATAATGATGTCATACCACATGACCAGTGATCTCATGACCTCATAAAATGAGGTAAACCAAGGTATGACAACTTGGGGGTCGATACAATGTATTTAATAATTGAAAATGTTGATTTTCTCATCTGGGTCACAATCTTTTCAAATATCCACTTCTTATTTATGCCATGTGCAAAAACGCTGAATTCACTTCGGAAAGACCTTAAAAGTTTTGATAGTTTTATGGCTCACTATGGGTGCCCAATGGTAAACAATATTTGAATAAGATGAAACTTTAGACTAGGGCGTTTTCATATACGATGAATCGATTGGATTTGGTTTCTAAATCATCCAACCTTTACTTCATTTCTTTTTACTGATTTTTAAAAAAATATTTGGTAAAAATGTCATATCTTTATTTTGAATTTTTTAATAATTTCCTTAATCTTTTGTAAGTTGTGTTATATTTTCTTTAATCAGTACTATATTTATTCCTAAATGTCATTGATTTTTTAAGGTAGCATTTTTACTGAATTTTTGATAACTTGATATTTTTATTGTATTTTTGTTACATTGTATTGATTTTTTATTATAATTTCTTTATTTTTTGTAGATCATTACTTTTACTTTAATTTTCAATAATTTGTATAATTTTTGATATATTTTCTTAATATTTAGTATATTTTCATAAAAATTATTTACTTTTACTAAATTTTTGAGTTGGTTTCTTTAAAAGGTAGCTTTTTGTGTATTTTCTTTCTTTTAGTGTAATTTGTTAATTTTTAGTAAAATTCTTTACTTTTTAATGAAAAATGTTCTATTTCATTAGTTGTTACTGAAATTTTCAATAATTTACATCATTTTTAATATATTTTTTTAATTGTTCTTAGATTTTTTAAAAGTTTTTAATACAATTTTGTTGTTTCATTACTTTTTACTAAATATTTCAATAATTTGCATAAATTTTAAAAGTTTACTTAAAATTGAATTTTTAGTTAAATTTATTGTATTTCATAAAAATTGTCAAAAATTTACATCATTTTTAGTATTTTTATTTATTTTTTGTACAATTTCTCTATTTTTATTTCTTTACTTTTTAACTGATTATATATATATTTAATTGTTTTATAAAGAAACGATCAAGAAATTATTAATTAATAAGTAATTAAAACTATTATTATTTCCACATCATCAGAATTAACATCATATTTATTAAAATTGTTAATATAATCAATAATATCCCTTTCCTTGAGAATTTTCTTTAAAGTTTTAAATTTTAGGTTACTAAATTTATTATTCTTATATTTTATCCATGTTTTGAAATAGTGTCACCATTTTATAGAGTCGAACGTCCATTATATTATAATTTATTCTTAATTACATGTTTACGTAGAAATTAAGTGCATTTTTTCAATGTCATTATCTTCAGACACTTCTTGAATTGTCTGATAAAGCAGTGAGTTGGTTTGAACGTTTTAATTTTTATAATAACGGTTTTAGATAGCAATTTTAACAATTTGACCAGATAGAAATTTTATAGAAAATATATCAAAACTATGGAAATTATTGAAAATGTCAGTAAAAATAGAGATATAACAAAATTATAAACATGTTTAAAAAAATATGCACATTTTTAAAAATTTCAGTAAAATGTGATGAAATACAACAAAAAATGATAAATAATAAGAAAAATCAACAAACATTATGCAAATTATTTTTTAAAAAAATCTAAAAAGTAATGAAATGCCACAAAAATGTTAATAACATTTAACAAAAATATTTGCAAAAGAAGTGAAGATGAGTATGCACCTCCTCAGCTCCACCTGTGACCAATGTAGATCTATAATACGTTCAAAATTATATTTCACTTAAAGTATGAATGTATTCATACAATCTCAGAACATTTGGCCATGTTCAATGCTTTGAAAGTAGCATTATTATATTTTGTATGTTAAAATACATCTATTTAGTTGTTTTGATTTTTGAAATTCAGTTAGCTGATCACAAAATATTGTAAGGTTTTATGTATAATATAGGCTAACTGTTCATAAATGCCCATTCAATTGCTTCTATGTATTTGATTATCCCTACTTAGACACGACCATTCTGAAAACATCTGGTCATGAACAGAATGTTTTGAAAATAACATAATTAGATTCTGTATGCTAAAATATATATTACTCATAGAAGGTAAGGTTGGATGATTTCGAAACCAAGTCCAAACGATTCCCCGTATGTGAAAACGCCCTAGTATAAAGTTTCATGTTGTTTGACCATTTTACAATCATAGTGAGCCATAAAACTATCAACACTTCATCCCCACTTTTAAGGTCTTTCTGAAGGGAATTCGGCGTTTTTGCACATTTTTTTAATATGGCAGAGATAGGAAGTGGGTATTCGAAAAAATTGGGATTCAGATCACATTTTTGGTCATAAAGTACATACATGTAATGCCTAAAAGTACATGTATCGAACCACATGTTGTCATAATAAATTACATAATCATGCCTTGGCATGATGCAAGAATTTGGTTTACGCCATTTTACGAGGTTGTGTCACCGTCACGTGGTATGATGTTATTTGGCGAAACACACATTTTGGTTCAGAAGTGTATCATGTTTCTAGTGGTAAGGCTACGTCATTTTATGAGGTCATGTGCTATGACGTCATCATGCTAAAAGTACATAGTAAAGGGTGGATACATGTAAATAAAATGGAGCGATACAATTGGCCAGAGCGGGCTCCCGGAACTTAAATCTTCCAACTTACATTTCTTTAAAGTGTAAACGAAAAATGGTGAAACGATCAATATTTTGGACATTTTAAGGATAACCATAAATTCTTTCCTTTAAAATAGGACATAAAACCGAAACCAAGACACTTTCTAATTATTGTATGGGATTTGCTTAGAATCTAATAAAAACAATCAACGACTCGATTAAAGTTGGAATTTGAGTGACAAAATTCGATGTTTGAAAATATTTTCTTGTCTATATAAGCATCATCAAATTTGCTATCCAGTGATACCTAATTTAGTTTGCATCAAATTTATATGAATAGCCTACAACTTCTGAAAACATTGTTTTAGAACATTGTTGACTAGGTCCCACGTGCACATTTACAGGGGCGGAGCACTTGCTGCCAATGTACAATTTGGATACGGTTGCTAGCGATATCAAACAATGCATTCACTAAACTTTTTGTCAGTGGTTCCGCTTTATATCGTAAAGCATCACCTGTCTAGTTTAATATACATATTATTTCACACTGATTTCAACCGCAAAACTTTCTCTGTTGTGATATTTTGGTTAATCACTACTTGGTTCTTCTATCTTTCCATACTTTCGTTTTCTACATTTTTTCCTTACGACATTTCCAGGAACTTTGCTCTGTTTTTACTTTTAGCAGGTATCAGAACAATGCATGCTAGGATTGTCTTCGCCTTGTGGCTCTGTCAAAAGATAAATATTTAAATTGAAATTTACGTATAGATAAGCAACATTTGCACTTGAGATAATGCCAACGTATGATATTGTTGGTCATGTATTTTCATGTCTTGTGTATTCTATTTTTTAGAATGGTCGATGTCGGAGGGCAACGTTCTGAGCGACGTAAATGGATTCATTGTTTTGAAAATGTGACGAGTATAATGTTCCTGGTGGCGTTATCAGAATATGACCAAGTCCTAGTAGAATCTGATAATGAGGTACTACATATTTTAAAAAGATAGAAGTATAGGTAGTACATACTAAAGATGGATGTTTAATCAAATCAATAAAAGTTGATGTGCTGATTTTGACCTGACAAATAATCCGGTTAATATAGCATTAGATGGATAAAAAGACACCCAAATTGCATGGTCCTGTTTCGAAACCATTTAATTTAGTTTTATGAAAATAATTATTAAAAATTAATGCTACTTAGAGCAACAGATAAAAACATTTTCAAAATCCATGAAGCTAAAAAGATTGTAGTGGTATCATTTTTGGATACCAAATTGTTGGAATATTCCACGTGTAGTAAATATAGAGCCATGCATATTAGTAGCTATCGTTTTTCTTCGAAAGCTATAATATCCACCTACAATAGCAGGACCTTCAGTTTTAGAAAGTGCCTAAAGTACAAAAAATGTATGCCAACTATGTATAGTGTTTTTCCCCCTATTTAGCTGTAAAACTAATTTTAGGACAACGAGTAAATATAAATTGAATGTAAATATTGCTTAGCAAAAAGTACCTATTATACAAATGTATCTAATCAAATGTAATTGTGAGTTTATGGGTATCTGACCACATGACACTTCCATTTTATTTATTTTTCACTGTTCAACTGTTTATAGGGACATCAGCATTGAATGTTTATAAATTTGTTCTACAATTCAATGATTTAATTGATATTGACCACATGAACCCTTAGCTACCCTATATGTAGTCTTATTTCTAATCTACTGGATATTGTTGATTAACTAAAATTAATTTATAAATTCATTACAAACTAAGAGACATTATTGAAAACCCAAAAGTCAAACAAAATGTTAGCTCAAAGCAAAAGATTATTTTGGGGTGTTATCTTTTATCAGATAGTATGAATTCAGTTTGTCTTTTTAGATTAATGATTTTTTAAATTTTAAAGCTAATAACAAAATCAAGGAAATTACTTGTTAGATGTGGTGCTCAAAAAATTGTGTAGTTTGTATGGAGTTTCATCGTGTAAATAATATGGAGATCTCGTACTTGCTACTAATTAGAAGGATTTATGCCGCCTAAATGGATTTAAACCATATAGATTTTAATTATACACAACCAAGATACAACTACATTTATGTAGATATCAATCTGAACTCGGAGCAAAGTAGGTCAAGCAAGTCGGGGCATGGCAATTTTCGAGAAATAAATATCTATACAACAAATATCCTTATCGAGAAGAACACTGACAAGAATCTGCAAAGCATTCATCAAGCAATCTGATTTTATAGAATCATAAATATCTTTCAGAGAAGTAAAAGAAAAAAACAATAATTTTCTTCTATCTATTTTAGAATCGTATGGAAGAATCCAAAGCATTGTTCAGAACTATCATTACTTATCCTTGGTTCCAGAACTCTTCCGTTATTCTCTTCCTTAATAAAAAGGATTTGCTGGAAGAAAAAATTATGTACTCCCACCTAATAGACTATTTTCCTGAATTTGATGGTGAGTCTTACCGTATGGTTAAATGGTACTTGAAAAAGGGGTCGAGTTAATCACAATGTATATTGTATCAGAGTAGTTAATGTTTCACAAACATAAAACAAACTATGATGTGTCTGAAGGAATTCTCCCAAAAAGACCTCTTAAGTGCTTTTGTATCTGGAAACGGATGCAAAAGACACAGCATGATGTTGATATCATTACAAGAAGACGTCCAGTTTGCTTTACAGCTTTTGTTATCTTAGCTTAGTTTTTTTGTTTGACTAAATCTACATTTTTCTACGATGACCCGGAGCTATAGGTTTTGAAAAAGTCCGTATATAAACGTCAGGACTCCTGCTAATTCAGAACTTGTTAGGTTTAAAAATAAATTGCTTATTTTATTTTATTCACAATTTTATTATTCATTTGTTTTTGTTTAGGAACCCAAAGGGACGCAGAAGCTGCCAGGGATTTCATATTGAAAATGTTCGTCGAATTAAATCCCGACCCTGACAAGATTATTTATTCTCATTTCACGTGTGCCACAGGTAGGTTGATGATGATGGTAATCTTGTTCTGAAGCATTAGTATCTGCGTATATTTTATTTTAGTCTTATAGACTGGTGACGTCTTTTCTACGTTTACTAACAGCTGAAAAAATCAATTAATTTGCTTTGCTGATACTTTCTTAACTATTCCAATTACGTATATAAAAGTAATGCAATGAGTAATTGTATTTATTTGGGTAGGTATTTAATGTGGAAAATAGGCTAAATATCAAGGTACTGTTTTTTATTATTTGGTCCCTTATCAGTTCCACAGTTGGGGGAATGCCATCAAATTCGGTTAGTGGACATTTTTTTCATATTTGGTCAGACACCTTTAATAGTATTCGTAGTAGTGAGGTTATGTCTCCAAAATTCTAATTTTCGGGGGGGGGCGGTTGGTAATACTAACTGAATATTATTGAAATAGTGTATTCAATTTTCGCAAATGGAAATCAGTAATTATCTTTTTTAAATACCCGCAAGCAGCAGCAACAAAATATGCAAGTTGATACATTGTTGGCAGCTACTTCTACTTGAGTAGACACGTCGTGTCGTTTGAATATAAAGTTATTGTTTTCATTTTTTACACAACGTATCCAGTTGACTATGTTAAGAGACTGATGGATTAGTTATGATGTGTTGAAGGCACTAATGACTAATTATTAATTTATAGACAACGAGGCACTTGTTAACAGTTTAGTGTTGGTAACAGATTTAGTTAATTAAATTTCGACATGCTACGTCAATCTTGTTGGCCTTTTTAAATAAAAGATATGTGTATTCTTATAATAGTTACACATCAGTTTTCGAATAGAATTACATGTGGCGCATAGTAATCACTCTAACTTTTGACATTAGGCGATTTCGAAGTTGGTCTTAAGACTAAAACTTCTGTTGTTTTAAGGTTTATATCTGATTCTGCAATTAATTTTGTTTATTACATTCTAAAAAAATCTTAATTTTAAGATTGGTTTTGAAGTTAAATATAACCCTAAAACCAACAGTGGTTTTTGGAATCACCTATTGTAATTTCATTCTATGGACAATCAAATTCATTTAAGAAAATAAAGAATTTCGTCCAATCTAGCTATCTAAATGCAAAGCGGATATTTTTATTTTTTAATCAGCTTAGTAGCCTGGAATCAACCAAATTCATCAATGATTTTATTAAAAAGGTTTCTGACATTCTATTTCATAAATAGATATTCAAATTCATAAGTATTTAATCAACAAATGGATATTTAGTCAACGTAAAAAAGGTAAATTCCAAATATCCTCGGAACACAAACATTTTGGTAAAAAAAGTCATCATTTGTTGCCACTTAGCCTGTGTAATCACTGTCAGAGCATTTTCACTTAGACGTCGGAGTATTGCTAAGTGGGACTGCCTTAAGTTAAGACTTGCGAGATTAGTAGCAGTTTGATGGTTGAGTTCTTGAAGAACAGCTGATTCTGCTAACTCCCATTTTTACTTGCGCCTTGAAACTAGAAAATGCGTTCTCGATAATAATATTGAGAAAAGGGGCTGTATGCTGGCATGTGCATTATGCCACAATTGTCGCCAAGATTTGGCAACTGAAAGTGGGGGTTTGCATTGTCAAGAATAAATTTGGCGTCTTTGTCAAGCAACAGCTGGCTTGTTTCCATTAAAAAATTTGGAATATTTGATTTGTTCATTTGGAATAAAGGTATGGTAACTGCTATCAAAAGTGTCAAATTAGCACTTCATTAGCCTTTTAGTAGACTAATAGCACGTTGCCTAATTTCAGCTCTACCATGACTTCGATGAGTCCACATATGAAATCCTGTCTCACCTATATAAACAGGCTCCAGTTGTTGACCATTATTAGGAAACAAGTAGACTTAGTGAACTCTCGATACTTTGACACCATCCCTATTCCAGCCCTAGGCTAATTAGTTGATTTTCTAAATGGCGAGAAACTATTTTAGAGAGGTATTTGGTAAAGATTGGTGTTTTCGGGAGTTTGTTCTTCTAATCTTATTGGTTCGTCGACTAGACCATTTCCTGGTCTACAATAACATGTTTAGGCCCACGACGTTGTCGATTGTTTATATTCCCAGTATTTTGGAATTCAAAATGATGGATCTTGCCTTAGTTGGATTTATATTTAAATTTTTTGCCAATGTTACCCATAGTATGTTTTTCGTCCCATATAAAATCATTTTGATGATTACTCCTTTTAACCAAGCACCAACTTTTAGTGTGTACATAGGTTAGGGTCCCTTATAACGAAAAACCAAAATCGAGGCGTTTTGAAACCTGTGACCTTGCTATTTTTACAGAATCTGACGACATTTTAGATTTTTCAATATATCTCAGTAACTAAGCATTTTTTATAAATAGTGATTACAGAAAACATGCAGATCATTATTTTCTATCAAATAAAACAAAAATAAGTGACATAAGTTAAGTATTAAGGTCTCCAGTAAAAAAACAATGAATAATAGCTATTGGTAGGTATACAATATGGAGGGACTTTTAGGAAAATCAACCACCAAAAATTCTACTACCACTTTATGGGACTTCGAATCCATTCTAGTTTAAGAAGTAAGATTCTTTTAAATGAGCTGGAAGAATTAGGCGTGTCTAGATCATATAAACCGGTTTTAAAAATTGAAACGCAACTTTCAGCATAAAGCAATTCGATGGTGTAGTTTGTCTTAAAACCTTTAGAAAAGGAGGCTTTTCACAGCTAGAACAACATAGATTATGATCCCTTCTCCCGAACTTCCACTTCCTCTTTTTATGAAAGAGTGACTAGTCTTTTTCAGAGTCTACTAAAAGGAGTTAATAATTTTATACAACCTTTGTATCTTTAATTCATAGTATTGAAACTTTTATTTTAAAACCATCATTTCTCATTGTGCCCCAAGAATTTGTGAGAGAGAAATTGAAACTAACGTACCTCTCACAAGAAAAATAAAGGAAGAATGTTGGATCAAGCAAATCTGATGGAGCGAAATGGTCGGCTTATCATTCATCAAATATTCAGTGCATTTCCCAGTGGGTTACATATTAAGAAAAACTGATGGAGGCCATTTGTCAACTTTGGATGGATCTAGATATGTGCAGTTACTTTAGTAACTCTCTCAGAGTTGGATACTTCGTTACATAAGGCAAAAACGCATCAGATGCTGAAGAATATTCAACTTTTCGTTTTTAGTATTATATTGGAGAACTTCATTGAAATTGCCGATATTTATCAGGGCACACCGAAAAAGATAGGTTTATTTGTATGTCGATACATTGACATCGTTTGCTCAAATATTCTTCTCTTGTGATCACACCAAATATGCCATATGGATTCTAACACAATTTTCAGGATGTCAGCAATGGTAGTTGCATGGTCACAAAGACAAACCGACATTTTTCATCTGTATCAATACAGTCCCGCCAATTATTAACGCCGCCCCCTTATCTATGTAACTGCATGTTAAGTAAGTGTTTTTATGAAGATTGTCACATTAAGACAACTTTTTGAAAGAAGTAGCCTTTTCAAATCTGAAACCTAATTTTTTTAAAGAATATTCTAAAAGTGAAAGATCTGTGATAGGACCCACTTCATTTTTTTCTTTTTCAAAGGTTTATAACTTTTTTTAAATTGCTTTACTTTGAGGAAAAGATTTTACAAAAATAAAAGTACCGGAGAAAATGAAACTGAGTTTATCACAAATCTTTTACTTTTGAAATTTTCTTCTAAACCATTAAGTTTCAGATTTGAAATGGCTACTTCTTCCAAAAAGTTTTCTAAATGTGACAATCTTTATAAAACACTTACTTAAAATGCAGTTAGATAGAGGGCGGCGTTATTAATTGGCGTGGCTGTAGATCGAGCACATGAACCAGAGAATGTAGTAATCAAAGGCACCGGAGGTATGTTGGAATGACTTCATGATTTGTCGAGGAAAATAGTCAGCTTCAGACTGAGTTTAGCCCACGAAACCAAACTTTTACATCATGATGAAACTAGATAGAGCCAGTAGTCAATTACTTTTCAACAACTTTACTTCTTTTATAGAAGTGATTAACGATTATGGAAATCCATTTGAAGAGAATATGTCAAAATAAGCAAAAAAGAACGTTCAGCTGAATGTACTATGTTTTTGGGGAACAAGACATCACAATTTCAAGCATACATGACACCTTGTTAGCTCCACAGATTCGATCAAAATCAACTATCTTGTTCTTTTCAAAGTGAAGAAACTGGGTCGAACGATGGCTATGGCAAGTTTTAATAGAATAAAAGTTCTAATTTATTTCCCTGTTGTCTGTTCAAAATTAAAAAAAAACTAATTCTTCTCTCATGAAATTTAAACCTCATCTTCGCTCTCTGTGAATTTGCTTTACATTCGAAGAGTACACTATAGCAATCTTAGTCCTTTGTGCTCACGACTTAACACCATGGACAGAAAAGACGAATCATTAAGTTGTCAGGGAATTCGAACAGCAATTCACATTGACGTTATAGGCCGGTAAAAATAGGTCCAAGGGGTCAAAAACGCGCCAAACCTGGTTTTTCGCCTCAGGAAAAATGAAATATTCTAAAATTCATGAAATTATCACTATTTTGGGAAGAGTCAGGATTTTTT
The DNA here is from genome assembly GCA_034780595.1 of Parotoplana pacifica. Classification (NCBI taxonomy): domain Eukaryota; kingdom Metazoa; phylum Platyhelminthes; order Proseriata; family Otoplanidae; genus Parotoplana; species Parotoplana pacifica. Next base: position 14,858 of record JAUYWI010063677.1, read on the forward strand.
ATGATTTATATAGTATGTCCTAAAAATAAAAGTTTTTCTTATGAAATATTCCAAAAGACAAACACTCAGGAAAAAAGGCCAAGCCATTGAAAGTTTCCTTTAACGATCTTGTTATCTATATAAAAGCTGTGTAAAATTATATACTAATTACTGCTATACTTTTCTCTTATTAACTGTTTCTTTCTTTGTATGTTTTCTGTGTAAAAGCTTTTTTTAGGATGCCCTAAATATAATTGTTGTGTAGAGGGCACAGTGGGTGATTAAATGTCTGGCATCTTCTCTCTTTGTTTCATTCATTGTGTAACTGTCAAATTTTAATATAATAATTTATCAGATTTTTCCTGAAAGATCGTGAAAGATTTGTAGAAGAAAAAGGCCAAGCTGCAATCTGATATCGATAACTTTTTTGGTGAAATCTACTGAAAAGTTATCATATGAAGTGGAGAAAACAGAAAACTTGAGCAAATTAGACAGAAAATCAAATACCTTTTGAGCCAAAGCATAATCAAAAAGAGAAAATAAAAGGAAAAAGCACAGTGCTGTAAAATTTATATATTGACAAATTTTCGCTGATCACTTCAGCCTAATCATGACATTAACATGA
>JAUYWI010063688.1:0-15459 GCA_034780595.1 Parotoplana pacifica
CCCCCCCCATGACAATGCGCGTTACAGAAATAGCACGACAATGCGCGTGTTAACCCTTGGTTGATAACGGGGGTTGGGTCTAGACCTCCTAGCACATATTATGTTGTAGCTCAAAAACGATAAATTCGATTAAACTGAAATTTTTCAACATTGTCACAAGTGAAGGTTCGCAGTTTTTCACATAAAACATTTAAAAACCTCCACCCAAGGTCACGTGGTGGGCCCCCAAAGTAGGTCACTATGAGCCAAAAAAATTTAAAAGTCTACATTATTCGGATTATTTTTGAAAATATTGAATTTTGTCCACAGAGTGCAACCTGCCAAAATTGATTTTTTTATTTTTGTGATAAAAAGTTTCAACAGATAGCTAAATTTCATTAAAAAATATTGATTCAGAAAAAAGTTATGCTCTAGGCCTAATTTTTTTTCTAAAATTTTGTTATTGCAGTTATTGCTTAGTGAAAGTGAGTTATTATTACTTCATTCTATGACTTGTCTCTACAGATTTTTCAAAATATTCATTTCTGTACTCAGGGTGCATCCTGAGAACAAATCAAAACTTTTATATTTGAAATAAAACAATATTTAACGAATAGAATTTTTAAAATTTGCTCTAAATGTGTCAAACAATGTCCTTAATCATTATAGAACATATCATAAAAAAATATGACCCAAAAAGATATTAAAACTTTTGTTTCAAAAATTGACCATTTTCAAAAATCTTATAGATTGGGAAAAATTAGAAATTGAATTATATGATAAAATATAAACTGTTTAAGTACCTTCAAATTTGGCATACATACTTCTTTTCTGATAGACTATTAGTGTGCCAAGTAGAAATATCAAAGCGTTATCCAAAATATGAAATTGAGGTCCACTGATTTTGCGACCAGGCCCAGCCAACATGTTAAAAATGGATTTTTTAAAACTTCTATTATTTTAGTGAATGAATTCAACCAAAAAAAACACTAAAAATGATTAGAAACCATTTTGGGTCATTTTTTTACCATAAAATACATTTTATTAAAAATTTCATTTTATTGGACTGGCCCCGTAATGGTGGTCCTCATATCTTAGAAAACATAAATGTGAGCAATCTCAAAATTTTATACCTTGTTTTAGATATCCTCTAGATTATAAATCTTAGGTTTGAGCGAACTAGGATGTTTCATTGGGATTTTAGAGCCATTGATGTTTTAGGCCCAGACCTGATCAAGTGTTGTAAAATGTCATAATAGGCCAAACAATTTAAAGGCATTTAATTGTATTAAAATAATATTAAAAAAAACAATTTTTACGGACCTGCCATGGTATGATGGACCTCATAGACCATTAACCATAAGTGTGAAGCATACAATTTTCTAATATATTATTTCTCATGGCTTATTAATTTTAAAGCTCGAATTTGAGGATAATAGGATATTTGGTTTAGATTTTAGAGTCATTTTAGTGATTTTAGCCCAAATTAATAATCAATAATATTTTTTAATTTTTTTATGGATTAGCATATCTGAATGTCTAATGGACCTACACAGTAGAGTTGAAGTCAATCGGACAAACTTAAATTTTTGGCACTCTATGACGTCTATGACTTTATCGGCCAGAGATCGGCTTCCCTATCGATTTTTTTCTAAATAGATCGTTTCCCTAAAACATTCCAAAGTTGCTACCTCTGCATCAAATTTGAGCTTAATCCATCCATGGGAAGTATGATATTTTAAGGGGTCTCCTTTATTAGGCTCATATTTAAAAAAATAGGGTTATCAACAAAGGGTCAAGGTATTGTCTTTTTTGTGTGAACACCTGCATTTTAGTCACGCATAAATTAATAAAGAATTATACTTAACAAATTGCAAATTACTATAAAATTTAATTTAATACACAGTTCTGTGATCTCTTGCCGATTGAAATTAAGAATTCATAGAATATATAAACTACATTTTATAGTGACCTAGATTTAATTACCTAGAAAATTTATATTGCATTAAGAACAGGTGGTTGTTATCAAGTTTACCAAATCCATTTAGAAAGTTTTAAAATACATAATGTTAGGTGATATACATGATAAAAATGACTGAATTTGAGTATTTGCATGAGAAAGGTCAGTGAAAATGTACCTAATAGTAAAAAAAAAAACATTCTATATTTCATTACAAAACAATTAAAACAATTACAAAACAAATTAATTTAACTACAAAGTAAACCGAAACATCAAACTCAACTGTAAAAAAGTGATCGAAAAAAACTAATTTATAGCCAATGTTGATTTTTCAATTGATTTTCATAACATTCTCAATACTTCTGAAATGTATTGATTTTTTTTTGTATTAGCTACCTATCTCCTTATATTTCAATATCTTTGGTCGTTTGAGCCAGTTCTTGGCAATGAGTTGGCAGAAAATAAAGCATCGGTAGTGCGGTTGCAGCACAGGCGGCAAATATAAAATTAGGTAAAGGTGTCCATAAATAAATCAAATTTGTAATAGTGGGAGCCACAAGCGCGCCAACTCCACCAAATAAAATTCCTAGACTCATTCCCGTATTTCGCAGCGATGTAGGATAGATTTCACCTGTATACACCAACACAATGTTCCAAATAATTTCTGTTGCACTTTTTGCACACACACTGAACACGGTCACAATAATTTGTAGCGTCGAGTCGGCCACAAATGCGGATGGAAATAAAAGTAAAATGGCAACAACAAAACATAATATTCCAGCGACGGGAATAATAAATACTAGTGAACGTTTACAATGCAGAAAATGGATTGTTGTAATATAGCTTGCTGAGGAAAATAATGAGATTCCTGAATTGACTAGGCCTATTATGTATGCGTTACCGGGTAAACGAACATTTGTATAAGCTACGCCATACAAAATTAATGACATTGTAACCCAGAGATATGAAATTGCTATTGTTCTTCGACGCATTTTGGGAGTTTTGAAAGGAGTTATCAAATTTCTAAATACCTCAATGACTGGTTTACAACATCTTTTAAATACAGAACCATTTTTGTGGTAACTGGCTATTATTGTGGGTTTGATGGCTTCGTCATCAGGGTTATTATTTACATTTTCTATTTGAGTTATTTCAATATCATCAGTATGATTATCGTATTTCTTCTGCAATATCAGCCAACTTGGACTTTCCTTCATGTAGAAAAATATAAGCGGAGAAAAAATCATTGGCGAATGCAACACTAAATGCACCCATCTCCAATTTTGCAGAGCGTATGTATAGCCAATATAACTAATTAGGTAAAAACAATGAACTAGCATTCTCAAATAATAAAAGTAGCGCCTACGTCGTACATCTAAAAGTTCTATGCAATAAGTTAGGTAGACAATAAGAGTTCCATTCACCAGAAAGGACACAAATGCTCTCATAAAACAAAGAAGCAAAATACTGTTGGACAAAGATGTTAATGGAAGAACAATCAAATAGATCACTAGAGCCGTTATCAGAGTTACTCGACGACCGAATGAATCACTAAGGGGTCCCCACACAAGTCCACCCAATATACCACCAAGAGTATAAAACGTGTTAGGTAAGGGAATCCAAAATGATTGATCACACACTGTATGAAAATCATTGACTATAGAATATTTGAAGACAGAGTTTTCTAGATCAATATATACCCTGTCAACTGGGCACTTTTTTGTATTACTATACGACAAATTGAAAGTTGAACGCCACTTTAAAGCATCCCTATAACTGGGCAAATAGGATGCATTGGATATTAGTTCATCATATGGTAAATCCCAGTAGCTACAGGGTTCAAAGTTTTGATATGTCGGAGGCTTGATTAAAGCTTTATAGGGAACACTTAAGTTGCGTTGCTCAGTCATTGACCAGTTGGTAACTTTGAATTCTGGAATAGTGCAAAAATGCTGTCCTGGGAGTGTTGCAAACTGTTCAAACATATAAGACGGCACTGTCATGGTTATAGCGAATAAAACCAGATGGAGCCACATTAACCATGATGGAGTTGAAATATGTGTCTCAAGCATGATTTTACAAACACTTTGAAAAAATCATAAAGTGGACTCAATGGAGATGTTTTATACAGCTTTATTGAGTACTTGTGTATTTAATCAAAGTTTAGATAGATAAGTGTGTAGCTCATATTGTTACAAATGGTTCATAAGTTGTTGTCAGTTCGATTTAGATATAATAACACTTTGACGCTTTTTATCAACTCTGAATGTTACGTTTTCATTAATAATGTGGCAAATACGTGTTTATTGGGAGCAACCAACCCTCTTTAGATGAATTTCACATAAAACGTGTAGGATACACTTTTATCTAAAATTGGATTTTGATTTATCCTTAAATGATCCCATAGCTTTCTTAAACGACTACATAAAACGGTCGGTATATACCCACCTATAGATAGCATACATGATTAATGAACTTCTTCATTGAAAAATAATACAAATAGGCCTAGATAGGTATACATATATGTAAATAACAAAACAAATGACTCTTGTTTATGTAGTGCGTTCATTTTAAAAATAATTAGAGACAGAGGAACGATAAAATATAACATATTGAGTTGGTTTAATTATAAATTCCTGTTGTGGCAGCAATCAATAGGTATAATTAATATAACTAATGAACAAATTTACAAGCGTTTGTGAAGGTTGGCATTTTTCAATTTCATTAAATTTTAATTTATAGTATTCCTAACCTATAGCCACCTTTGAATACATTTAAATGTGTACCTACTTTTCAATAATTTTTTTCAAATTTTTTACTCTATTGAATGGCATTTATTATTTTTACATGGACAATAAATTTTTTATCTCAAATAAATTATACTTAAAAAGTTTAACTTCAATTCTGTGAAACTTGATACAAATGCTGAAAACATTTGGCCATTTTGTTTATTAAAATTTATAAAATGTCAATCAAGCTAATGGTTGTGTTACCTTAAGCTTATTTTTGAGGAACCTTGATTTTAGAAAGAATGCCTGAGTGCATTGCTGACGACGGAGGACATTTTGAGCATACAAGATGAATGTTTTTATATTACTATAATTAAAACTATTTTTTGTATCGTCAGCTTTCATATACATAGTTAATCTAAGTATGCTAATTATCATAACACGAGTTTTAGCCAGCAGCGCCATTAACTTAATTCAAATGTTAGCACGAAATTTTGATACGCAAAATGGTGTCAAATTATTTAAAAAAGTAAAAAAATATTGAACACACTGTACCTATGTACTTTTAATCACTAAGCTTCACTGGTCATCTTAGAACAAGAGGCACATATTATATAGTTTTGATTTGATCTTGAAAAGTTTATGTTTCTATGTTGAAGCCATATTTTTACCATAGATATTGTATATTACTTTTAATACATGTGTAAGATACAATATCTATGATTTTTACACATCTTTTGTTTGATATATTTTAAATTCTATGATTTTAGTACTGTACAAAGAGATTTTTGTTTTATATTGTAGGTAGGTACTTTGCTGCAAACCCCATAGTTTCTGTTTTGCGTGCTATTTGCTGTTTTTCAAGTTTCTACAGAAATATGATATGATGCACAATTTGTTTTAAGTTATTTTATGGTTAATTTTATGATTCTAAATGATGTTTCGAAATTTTAAAAAAAAATTCTAAACACTTCATTGTACCATTTCGGGTTTTTGAAAACATATTTATTTTGTGTATAGAGCGCAAAATGAGAACCAAAGTTTTTTTGGTACCTATTTCAAATTTTAGCCCAATCGATATATGGGAAGTGTGAAATCAATCCTAGGGAGCTAATATATCCCCTCTGTAACCGCCTGGAATATTTTTAGGTGTGACTACTATAAACTCCATAATATAAATGGTGCAGAAATATTTCCCAATAAAATTAGAAATACATATTTGGCGTATTGGAATTTCCAGGTACCTATAGTTATAAAATATTTAAAAACTATTTTAGTGAATACTTATTTTTTTAAAACTCAATAAAAGTCTAAATACATTTATTAGAATATAAAAGTATAAAAATAATATTAGGCACATAATAGAAAACTAATAATGATAAACAATATAAGTGCACATTCACAGATTTTACATGTTTAAAAAATGTTGCTTTCAATTTATTTTTAGTCGTATAATCTTACAAGTTTAACATTAAAATTATTGTAAACTCTAACGCCGTACAGAAAAATAGAGATATTATTGTTTCCAAAAGAAGATAATGATTTTTTATTAGATACCTATTCGACTGAAATATTTTTCAAAATTATCCAGCTTGTTATTTCTGACTCGTGTCTAATTTTCCATGCGATGTTTTGCTTTATGTTAAGAATTATTTTGTCTTTGACTATCTTGTCATCGAATACTTTATTAATCAATGATCGAGTTAATAGTTCTAAATGGTATACGGAATTTAAAACACCTGTTAATGTTAATAGTAGTTTACTGTTGAGAAACGGTAAACATTTTTTGGAATTTAAAAAATAATGCGCGATCACCCAATTTATATGACTATGGGAAATGATATCCGAATCTTCTAACATTTCTATGAATTTGTTTTGTGTACACTCACTTTGCACAATTTTTGTAAAAAATGTTTTATTAAGAGAACCTAAAATCATTTCTAATAAAAAAGGATTTTTGGTAAAAGTATAGTTTTTTAGCAACATGTTAATATTGAAGTCTGTTTTATTTTGTTGCAAACCAAAGTAAAATAATAGTTTATTTTTATTTGTAAGCTTTAGATTTCCACTCAACCATTGTTTAAAAACATTGGAAGCTTTTGTTAAACAAAAACGATTTTTATATTTGCAGGCAAGTAAGACATAAACTTTTTCTTTGTCAGTATCAGGAAATTTACCATATAATTTGTTCGAATTTACAAATCTGTTATCGATTATGTTTTTGACATAATTACAAAAATAATGATAAAATGGACCGTCATATAATTGACTATCAATGTAGTCAATGTGGAATTTAAATACGCTCCAGTTAATATAAGAATGGTCATTAATTAAGTAGTACGATAAAGATAAAGGAATATCATAAGAAACTAAATCGAAATATGCCAAAGAAAATGCATCATCTAGTAAAACAGCTCTCTGGGAATAACTTAAAATGTTGAGATTAGTGATTAACAATGTGATCAACCGTTTCCAGTTTTTAGTATCATAATTCACTCGATAGATTCCATGGGAGTCCGCATTAAAAAGAAACCAATTAGTAGAATTTTTTGAATTAGGTGACCAAAAACTATTTGCATTAATTAAAACAGACTTTTGGTTAGAATTCATCCAACACCGATTGATGATATTGTTATCCACAAGCATGTTGCTAGTGTACGACAAGGCTATCGTCCAGGAGTAATTCATATTTTTCACTTCACCTTTGTCAGCCATTTGAAGAAGTGGTGCAATGTGCAGATTTTGTTGAGTTAGAAAAATGACATTAGCAATGGGGTCATGTGTCACTGTGACAATTGGATAATCAGAAAATGTCAGATAGCACTTTAAAAGGTCAGCAACAGAGGAACCGTTTAAATCATTGAAAAGGTTGAGCAAAGCTTCAGTTGTTGCAGTTTTATATTTGTGATTTTGAATGTATAGTCTTAATGTTTTTATAAATTGGTTCATGCCAATTATTTTTTCTGCCCATTGTAGAAGAAACCCACTTTTATGATAAACAGCTAAATTAAACATTGAATATTTCTCCTCTCTTGTTTTGACAGCATTTTTGGGTAGTATGACATTTGGACTTAGGCGATTTGTATATACCGTCAAAATAAATTGCCTAAAATTTAGAAAACTTATTCCGACATAATCAAAATTATCGCAAACATGTTGACCCAGATAAGTTTCAAAGTAATCGGCAAAACCTTCATTTAACCAAAGATCGTTCCACCAATTCATCGTTACAATGTTACCAAATACACTGTGCGCAATTTCATGGCAAACCGTTACGCAAACTATATACGAATGTGCCTGGCTATTTGTGCGGTTATTAAATAATAACGTCTCATTTGAATAGATAATTAAACCCCAATTTTCCATTGTAAATTGTTTCTCAGGAAAATATATCATATCAATTTTTGGAACTAAATCTGTATAATTTAATAAATTTTCTAAACGTGACTTTGCTTTTATTGAAATTTTGCCGGCATATTGAGTATTATTTAAAAGTTGCTGTTCAGTCCATATTCTAATTGGTGCTTTCAAGGAACCATACGATCTGTAATTAAAGTCCTTGATTATGACACAGGCTATAAGATAAGAACTCATAACAACAGCTGTAGTTTGAAAATGAGTGGCAACGAAATCTGAAATGTTGCCACTTATAGTTTTCTTTATATTGAAACCCGTATACACGTCTGTTACAGGTTCCACTTTATATATCGGAGCATTAGACAATACACGATAGCCTTTCTGGTGAACAATATGCAGTGTAAACAATGATTTAAATTCAGGTTCATCAAAACATGGAAACACTTCACGTGCAAAATCTGGTTGCATTTGAGTGGCCGCTAGTTGTATTTTGTAGTGGTCTTTTAAGCTGAAATAATCTGATGTATAGAAGGCCCGTTGATTTCTCGATATTGAACCGGAGAAGGTGAGAAAGACACTCAGGTGATCGTTTTTAAACATGAAGGAGCTTGTTTCCATAATCCAAACGTTAGAAAACTTGTAATAATATGTTCCATCGATTAGTAGATCATTGCCTGTATTCAAAGATTTTACTCTATAAGATTGTATGCTAAGATCTTTCACATGAAGCATTATATATCGTGTTGGAAAAAAAACTTTTATATGGATCGTCACATTTCCAAATAAATTGTGTTTAGGTCGAAATTTATTGATGGTTGTTGAAGTTTTATAAATATTCGGAAATAACCAAATATCATAATGAAGTGGTTTAATATCTGTCGGTAAACGATATTGAAAATTGTACAACTCCCGCGGAAGAATTTGTTTATTTACTTGATTTAAAGTATTTATAATGCTAACTATTAAAACAATAACAGCAACGATTAAAGATAGGTAAATGAATAATTGACGTATTTTCCTTTTTCTTTTTCTGGTGACGCAGGTTCTTAAAAAAAAGTTGAACACTTTTAGTAATGCCATAATCTATTTTAAATTAATCCCGTAATTCTAAAAGAATTTCTGAAAATATATCTATTGATAGTAGAGGGATGGATAGACGATACTTTCAAAAAATATACATCGCTTTCGACAAGTGTATTTGTCAAGTCGTTATAGTCATCCTAGAATTTAGCTTTCACAAAGTATATTACATGGAAGCAAATAGATCATTGCGTATAGAACCTATAATAAACGGAATTGCCAATCCAAAAGTAGTTGAATGTAGATCTAGTTCTACTATGTAGACATGGACGATAATACGCATTCGCTCTACTATAGACGTAAAATACTTTATCTGTGTATAGAACCAAGTGAATCCCTAGTCTAGGTCCCTATATACACAATAACAGTAATCTTTCAAAGGGTGAAACGCCAGAGGCTAAAATACGCAAAACCAAATGATTTTCTGTTGAAAATCAATCGATGATTCTTTTTCTATTCATAAATCAATTTGTCAAGCAGGCAGAACTAATTTATATTGGCAAACAATTAATTTAATCCACATTTTGAATAGCATATTATTTCGAAATTAGGTTAATCTGTTTTGGCAAACTTACTGACAGATTCTCACAAAAATGTTCATTTTCTGATCACCGACGATAAGTAGAAAAATAAAAAAAAGTGTAATTAAAATATTTAATAGACAAAAAAACGTAAATAGTACAAAGAAGAATAAGTCGTTTGTTTAAAAATTGTATAGGAGAAAAAGTCGTCACCAATTTATAGATACTTATTATTCAGGAAAATGTTTTTCATATTTTCGTCTGCACTGACTATTAACAACCAAATAAATCATGGTTATTTCAAATAACCATGGTGAAACACAAAATAACCATGTTTTTTTTACCTCTGGGGTTTTTGTCTTGCGTCTGCCCCTTCTCCGTTTCCCTTCGACTTTCCCTTGTAGAATGTCTTTCATGAGGAAACAGTCTGGATGTCTGCAAGCATGACCGAAGAAACTAAGTTTTCTTTTCATTAATTCACTGTAGAGCTTGCGATTGATGTTTAGTTCGGCGAGGATGCTGTCATTGGTTCTTCTTTCTGTCCAGCTTATTCTGAGAAGCCTAGGTAGAACCACATCTTTGTAGCTTCTAATTTTGCTTTGTCCTATACCTACGTATTATTAATTCTACTTTAATATTTTTAAACAATAGGTACATATTTGACAATTTACATAACTTCCAGATAAAGTATGAAGCACCTTTATATTTGGCATATCTATTCTCTATCTGATATGTTATTGGTATACTAAGTGAAAAATCCATAGCTTTATCTAATGCCAGAAATTGAGGTCCACTGATTTAGGGATCAGACTCAGTCAATCCATTAAAAAATATTTTTCTGAAATTCATTTTAGTGCATAAATTCATTCTAAACCGCTAGAAATAACCAGAAATTGATAGTAAACTATTTTAAATAATAATAAACAAATGAAACAGTGCAGATGCTATGGTAAAATTTATTTACAACTATTCATGTTCTGTGATACGACAAGTAAGACATTTGCTTATACGCCTGTTTTATTTTTGTGTTATATTCTTACAATGATTCTATCAAGAGAAACCGCCTAGTATATTTTAAACCATTTAGAGTCATTTAACTGTGATAAAATTCCTGGTGAAAGAAATACCGCCCTGCCCAATGTGGTAAATTCTATAAAAAATGAAGCATCATTTTTTTAAATACCTATATCATTTCTAATATTCTCTAAAACTCAAATACAAGGGAAATAATATGTAGGTATGTTTGTTTAGATTCTAAAACTATTTAAGTGATTCTGGCTAAAAAATATCATTTTGCGGCATATTATTCTATAAATATTGAATTACTTTTTAGGTTTTTATTGTCCTGAAGGCACCGTTAAACAAGATATTTGTCCTGCCTGTTTTTATTGTGGTGATGGGACTTTCAAGAAAGAATGTCCACCTGGATATTTCTGTCCTGCCAAAACAGGAGCCATTGTCCCGTGTCCAGTAGGACATTACTGTACTGGTGACGAGTGTCCTCTTGTCGCTGTTAAAACACTTTGTCCACTGGGATTTAAGGAAAAAGAAAATTCACCTCGAACAACATTGTCAAAGAGCTGTGAACCATGTCCACCAGGTAGGAAAAAATATTATTTTTAAGAGAATCATGCAGTTTTAGCTAACCAAGTATGTCGAAACCAACGTGTTCTTTATAAATATATTTCAATGCATTACATTATAATTTATGGATTAGATATACATGGATTTATTTATGCTAATTAAAAGAGAGTTTTCATTTGTTTCTTAGTTAATTAAAAACAATTACTTGAGCAAATTAAAGCTAAAATAATTTTGTTGTTATAATTGAAATTTTCTGTGGGTCTATTTACATACACGATAATTATGATTATTGAAATTTTGGAAATCGGTGAAAAGTTATTGAACAAATCAAATACTTTGTTTTTCAGTAGTAAATTTTTTTTATTAATTTTATATTTTCCAGAATATTTTTTGCTTCAACAACTTATCTCATTGTTTTCCTGTTTCAAAAGAAATGCATAATGTAATATTTATAATATTGATGCATTGTTGTATACCTACCTAAGAAAAATATTTTTAGGTACATATGGTAATGCTACTGATAGAACAACCTGCAAAGATTGTCAGGCCGGTGTTATCTGTCTGTCACAGTCTACGTCTGATATTCCACCTTTTGGGGCCGACTACATAGAGGCTAATAGTTCTACAGGTGCATTTCCATGTCCTCGCGGTCACTACTGTCCAATTGCCTCTGTGAAGCCTATTGCCTGTCCCGTTGGCCGCTATAATCCCAATACTGGAGGAAAAGATTTGGATTCTGCTTGTCTAAAATGTGATGAAGATTATTTTCAGGTATTAAGTTTTAAAAGGCTTTGTTTTGTTATTTTATTTTCAACCACAAAATTGGTTTAAATCAGGTTTACATGTAGAGTTTAGGATCAAAATGAAAATGTGTGGGTAAATTTGTAATTATGGATTTATTTGATTTGTCAAAAAGGGAATTTTTTAAACTTCATGAATGTTTCAGAATCAAGCAGGCCAGACTGTGTGCTATAGTTGTGGTGGTCAAGCTTACCAGAATGTCCAAGGTTCTTCAATCTGTAAATGTGTTGGCGGAGGGCGTGACTTTCAACTGTCTGACAGAACCTGTCCCTGTAGAAATGGATTCAAAGCGGTAGACAATCGGCCAATGGGCGAATGTGCCAAAATAGTCTACAAACGTTGTCCAAGGGTAACCTTTAAAAGTTTATTCTTCCTTCTCCATGGCTTCATTTAATTATTACCTTCATCTGTCTTTTAGTTGACTTATCGTGAACCAAACGGAGAGTGCTGGAACAAGACTCAATGGGAGGAATATTGCCAAGAGAAAGGTTGTCCAAAAGCGAATTATCTTGGTGTGGATACCACTGTACCAATGTGTCTTTGTATTCAAGAAGAATTGGATGAATTATGCGATGTTCAATGTCGAATAAAACAACAAAACCTACTGACTATTCACTGTCCAGCCAAGCCTCTTGTACCTTTTCTTCGAATTTCAGATTCAAACTTGAATATTGTGGTATGCTCTTTACTAATAAATTTAGTACTTATCTAATTGGAAAATGTCATCCACAAAAATACAAAAGAGAAACTGATCAAGCAAGCGGCAAATAACGTCAATTCCTAAAATCAAAAGTTCATTCACCAATTGACTTAAATTTGGTGCGTAGACCACTGAGGTTTAGGAAAAACAATCTGAGTGACATTTTCAAAATTAAGATCAAGTTTGCTAATAAAAACCAAAAGTTTTACTGATTTCATAACTAATCAACTATGCGGATCAAAACGTATTTTGAAAATAAATTTTAATTTTAATACATTATTTAGTATGATGTAATTAGGTCGCGCGTATCTGTTTATTGATAAAGAAAAGTAGAAAATATGTATGTCTTCAGATACAAATTTATTAAAGTTAAATCGACAAATATTTCGGCTATTTGCCTTCCTCAGTGTCTGTGTAATAAAATAATACAAGTGCATCAGCATTATATAGGTACATAAAGTGCAATTATGACAGACTTCCAAATTGACAGGATTTAAGTAAGCAATTAAAACATGAAAGGAGAAAAAATTAGAAAATGTTACTCACACAATGATTAAATGAATGAATCACTATTTTTTAAAATTATAGGATATGCATATTAATTGTCTATTCCTAGATGATGTGAACATATTTTTGTTCTTTTTAGATTTGAAGAAAAGGAAAGTGTGTCTTCAGTGAATAATGCAAAGAATACAGTTGTGAAAAGTATCAGGAACAAGGTGCTTGAGGAATATCCTTCTGCGGAAAATTATTTAGATCAGATGATTCCCAAAAAGGAATCTTTGAAGGTGGTGAAATGGTAAATTTAAATGCAACTCATATTTAGAGAAAAACAACATTGCTTGGATATTTTTTTTGTTTGAAATTGCAAAAAATAAGTATGGTAGCTGTTATCTATTCAAGATGTATGATAGCTGTTATCTATTCAAGATGTATGATAGCTGTCATCTATTCAAGATGTATGATAGCTGTGATCCAATTCAAATTCTAAATATGTGAACTGTCCAAAAATGGGACTTAATGTTTAAAAATAATGTGTCAATCAGTGAATAATAGGAGGAGGGACATTCAAAACAAATAAACTATTGATTATAACTTTTACAATTATTTTAGCACTGTACTATTTCATAGAAGAAAGAAACCTAGTGCTTCCTCTCTTTATATAAATTGTTCAAATTACACAATTAGTGACATAATATGTAAAATTTATTATACAGAAGTTTGGTACAAAAATAAAACTTCTGAAGAGAGATATAGTTGAAAAACTGAATTTTCATCATCTTGATGATGTTTAGGTGTTTGAACCACTAACAAGGAAAAACCGCTTATCTAACTGGGTTTTTTTTTCATTTCAAATCTGAAACCTAATAGTTTTGAAGAATATTCTTTTACTTTTAAAATATACTTCAAAACCATTAGGTTTCAGAATTGAAATGGCTAATTCTTCCAAAAAGTTGTCTTAATGTGACAATCTTAAAAAAACACTTTCTTAACAGGCAGTCAGCGAAATTTCATTGAAGATTTTTATGCACGAAATAGACTCTGTGTTATTCTTATCATTTCAGCCATGAACACATTGAACTCTATGCCGACCAACAAGGCGAAATTCTTTTCTTTAAGCAGCGCGAGGGTCCTCTATTTCCGACTCTCCGACTTCTCCATAGATGTGAGTTCACTGTGATTTAGATGCAATGATTTGCATTACGATTAGGTGTACCTATGGGACGAGAGAAGTGAGTTGGCAATGTTTGAGTGACTTGTATTGTAATTACGGTCAATAGATCGCCTGAGCCGACCTCGATGTTTCCCTTACAGATCCCTTTCTACTGCCAAAGATGCAGGTGGACCGGGGCGCCATTCGCTTTGTGCTGAACGGATCGAACATAATGTGCCCTGGGCTGACCTCGAAGGGGGGCCGAATGACCAAGTTGGACAAAGGATCAGTTGTGGGTGTCTTTGCTGAGAATAAGCAGCACCCATTGGCTATCGGACTGTTGATGATGAGCAGTGAAGAAATGTGAGTAGTGTTGTTGTGTGATATTTAAAATAAAAACACAATCTGTTTTGTTTTTTAAAAAATACACACAACAAACCAGAATGTGAAAAGCGATCTACAAAACTCAATATGGCAGGGATATGTGGTTGAAAATCGATTTCCATGGTTTTCACAGTCATATTAGCTAGTAGTTCTGTAGTAGTTTGAGCAAATTAAGGGTGCAAATGTATACACAAATATAATGAAGTTGGCATTCATTCTAATTTAGCGTAATTATTTTATCTTTTCAGCTAAAAATAGGTTTATATAATTGCACAAAAACATGTACAGCATAGGTTGAGACTTTTTGAATGAACAATGCTCATTTCATAGAGAAAATAGGAGAAAAACAAGGGAAAATTGAGAATTTAAAAAATGTATCCACATTTTTTTTGCTTTGTCCAATTTAATTACAATTTTATAAGCCTAATTGTTCATCTGGGGTGCACAAAAGTGTGTTTTTTATAACAATCTGACCTACATTTCCTGAATTACAAGAAAAAAAAACAATTATGCACTTACTTTCGGTATCTATTGACGAAAAATAGTATAAGCTGTAGACAGGGTGTCCGCGGCCGGGAAAAACTGGGAATTTCATCACAAAACCGGGAATCATACAAAAAACCCGGGAAAATGGTGAAAAAACCGGGAAAACGATATCTTGTATTAATAAGCTTTTTATTAAAGACGATGTCTTGAAGTCAGAATTTATT
>JAUYWI010063699.1:0-15458 GCA_034780595.1 Parotoplana pacifica
TGTTGCTAACTGGCATTTGTAGAGAGCACGTAGCAGAGCTGTGATATGGGTTGGGAAACCCATTTCCTCCATTGTATCCCAGAGTCGTTCATGTTGTACTGTATCAAAGGCTTTGGAGTAGTCGATGAAACAGAGGTAGAGTGGGCGCTTTTTCTCAAGGAATCTTTCCATTAGCCAACGGATATTTGCGATCATATCTCTTGTACCTCTTCCTTTGCGGAAACCTGCTTGATATTTTGGAATTTCTCTATCCAGGTGTTGATAATACAGACTTATATTTAGTTTGATTAATTAGAATGAGCTACCTTCAATTAGGTAATTTGATGTTAATAAACTTGAATTTATTTTTTGTGAATTTCAATGTGTTACTGCAATACTACGGAAAAGTTGAATGTGCAAATAGATTATTTGAATGTGTAGAACGGTAATGTAAACAAGAAAACTTATAGATTCCTATTTCATGTGATAATATGAATTTAAAGAGGATTTCTAAATTACTATACAATACAAACTGTGTCTTAACTGGGCTGTATAGCAATTCTGATATCTATGAATATATGTACATAGACACCACTTTGCTGATGATAGCTCAACTTTATTAACATAATGTTGACGGCTCACTATGTATCTGAAAAATGATTGAAAATTAGTATGTATTTTCTTATGGAAAGCGGCTATAAAATGTTCAAAAAGTATAGTTACAAATTTGACCCCAAAGTACTTTCTTATTTCATGACTTGAGGCTCTCTATTATACGAAATAAAAGTTTTACTAATTCTTTCTTATCTCGACTGGTTATATAAATAGATAAAAATAGGTGAGTAATAAATAATTTAATATAAAATTATAAAACGCGTTTGCATTCTCATTAGGACTCATTAATGACGATGTAATGTGTAAAATAATTACATAATATGAATACATATTGTGAATGCAAAACAAATTCTGCAATTATGTTTTTGTTTACATTAAGTGATCAGTGAATCCTTCATTCACAGTTACAATTGTCTAATTTATGGTAGTTTTATATTCATAATTTGTTTTGCGTTGCTATTATTTATGTATAGATTTTTTACATGTGTTTGGAGTCGATCAAGGCGTCTGACGTCATCTCGTGCTTCCAATATGACTTCTCGCCATCGAGTCCGATACGGCGTCACCACATTGAGTTGTTGGCTGTTGATTTCTGTCATTTGTTTGACACCATCAATCCTGCGTATTTTTGGTTGACCTCTGCTACCGCGACCATTCACTTTCCCATCCATCACTGTCTTCTCGAAACTGTCCGATCCTCTTCTCTTTATGTGACCAAAATAAAACAGCTTTCGGCAATTAATTTTAGACACCATGCTATCAGGGTTTTTTACTTTCATCCTTATCTCGCCAGCGATTTGCAACATACGACGCCAAAGCCGCAGTTCAAAAGCATTGATACGGGGAGGTTTTGTCTTGAGTCAGAGTCCAGCTTTCTGAGCCATATAGCGCAATACTGAAGACCAGCGAGTTCATGAGACGTATTTTCGTGTCATGAGATTTCTAAAGCTTAGTCATGTCAGCGCATGCTTTCTGTGCGATTGCTAGCCTAACTTTACTTCTTTTGCACTACCACCTTTTTTCGTTATGATAAATCCCAGACATTGAATGAGTCAATGGGTTCTCTGTCAACTGTTGCAACAATATTTGCATCATCATCGTTTAAAGCCACACCATCGTTATCTTCTTAACATTCAGCAACAGTCCAGCTTCTTCGCTTGCATCTACCACCCTATCAACAAGTTCTTTCATTTTCATTTTCGATGTTGTTACCAATTTCGTATCATATTAAGTATTTATTTTACACATTAAATCCACATTATATTGTACTAATGAGTCCAAAGAAAAGGAAAATGTGTTCTACAAAAATAGTAAATTTAAATATTTCATTGATATTCAATCTGTGTTTCATGGCATCCTTATTTCATTTTTTGTGATATTTAAGTCTACATAGGTTATAGGATTTCCTCAGAAATGCACCCCTAAATTTGTTGGCATTATACATAACATAGTTGGTGAAGTGGAACAGCCTCTACGAGCCGGCCGCTTAAAGATAGTAAAATTCGATTATTTCAAATATTTTAAACTTTAAGTAGCAACAACATTGTGCTCTAAGTTTTATATAGATGCCCACACCGTCAACGCACAATATGAACATGCGTGCGTCAAATAAAAGAAATATATTAGTGCCGGATTAAAGGTTCCGAGTAAGGGTGCCGATTTAAAGGTGCTTATAGTGAAAACAACAATTAAATTTTGATGTTTCTAAATATTTTTGAGTTTTGAATAAATTTAGTTGGATAACGATAAAGCTCTGAAAAGCTTGATTTTGGACGAAACTGTCAATATATGTATGCTCTTAGACAAAATCTACCATATCAACCATCCATTTTGGTTCGTTGGTTTGGATTCCGAATATAGTATATTTTATTGTCTACCGACTAATTTTATATGGAAGATTTTTTTGGTAACATAATTATGTTCCATATAGAATTCTCGGCAGACAAATGTGCCACATTTGGAATCCAATCCGACCGTTGATACTAACCATAATGGATGGTTGATATGGTAGATTTGGACATGGATAACTAGGGATACCAAGCAACACATGTCTAAAAAACCATTGTAAAACTATGATTTTCTATATTTGTTTTTGAAGTGGGTATTGTAAGAAAATACAGAGGCGACTTTCTAATATTGATGAGATTATCTTTAAGGGTCGTAACGGTCACGATGGTCCTCAAGGTGACGTAGGTCCACGTGGTTGGAAGGGTACTTCAGGAAGGCATGGAATTGATGGACCGATTGGAGACAAAGGAGTAAAAGGCCAACCTGCAGTAAGCAATATAAATATTGATTGCACTAGGATGTACGACAACTATACAGTCCAAAATCCAAAATTGTTATTACATTGATGCAGGATAATTTTGCACGTTAATTTATTAGACAAGAAAATAATTTTGCGCTGGCAGCTCTGAATCGTGAATGCTATCAAAGATTTTTTATGAGATTTGTAGCTTTGGATCCCATTTAGTTTGGAGCCAAAATGATCGTCCCTGGAGTAAATTCAGCTTTTGTGTTTCATTAATCTAAACCGTGTCGTAGATACATTTGCTATTTACCGTATTTTTGCGTTTATTATTGTTATTAACAGATATGTGAAATGTTTTAGTAGCCTAAATGTGACTGATTCCTTTAGTATATACGTACGGGTCCCAGTAACCTATGCATATGTAATATTGTTTTTGCATAGTGTTTATTTGAAGAAACCGCCATGTATGCAAAAAACAAATAAAAATAAATAGAAATCAAGTACATATAACTATGTATGTCATTTTATAAAGGAATAAACATGCTTCCAATTGTAACTCAACCCATTTTTAAAGCATTTTATTGTTTGGTGTTCTAGAAGACTTTCTGCGACACTAACACACCAAACTCCTGTTTGACCAAACAAAGACTAATGGTTGCTAGCCTTTAAAACCCATTAGTTCCATAGGCAACAATATTTTAGTATGGTTCAATTTCCCAAAGTTGGTATAATACAACAAACTACGTTTATAAGACATACTTACATGTTTTATCATTTCCTCTCTCAGCGCTCTTGCCCAGGTGATCCGGGAAGACGTGGAAGAACGGGAGATTTTGGTGCTGAAGGGCAAATTGGTTTTCAAGGGGACTATGGAAATAAAGGAAATAAAGGCTTCAAGGGTTTAATGGGAGATAAAGGCCAACCAGGATCAGTCAGTGATTACTGTGAAGATGGAATTGATGGTGATCACGGAGAGAAAGGAAATTGGGGTAATATACATATAACAGTTGCTACTCTTATAATGCAGTTTTATGTACAATATAATACATTTTATGGATCCTAAGGATGTAGTTTGTATTCAGAAATGATAAATAGGAGACACAACATATTTTAAACCCTTGCTAGATTTTGCGTTTTTGTATACCTGGTAGACTTCGGGCAAAGAGATGGTGAAACGCCCTCCTAAACTAACACACTTCTCATGAACCGATTTTGCAAACAAGTGCTCCATGACAATGAGGAAAATTCCCATTTTACTAAATAAAAATCAATACTGGGCCTTAGATAACGACCCTGTGATGTCTGTGAGATTCCATATCTTGAAATATATAACGATCCTGCAGATTTAAATCTAGTGAATATAATGGTTGAGGTATTAAATTTATGACCAGATTCGTCAGATGTTGTACCACCAAATAGGCATTATGGGGTCTCACATTGTCATGCATTGTGAAAATTCTCTGATGTGCCCACGAAAACATGTTTCAATTATTGGATTAAATTTATTTAGTAGGTACATATCTCTAACTATTGTCTATTTAATGTAAATGATGTATGTTTTAAATGTTTGCATTTTGACCTATCAAAAATATACATGTACATTAAAAATTTCGACTTTGAATTCACAAACCTAAAAAATAAAAAGACTCGTTGTTTGGCACATTGTAATTTTTTTTATTCTCCAACTACATATGTAAAAATGTTAAAAAATTTGTAATTGAGATTTTTTTGTTTTTGTCTCCCATATATTTTATTTCAGGCGTAAGTGGAATTCGTGGCGACAAAGGGCGCCATGGTTATCCAGGTAATCAGGGTCATAAGGGACATAGAGGATTGCCATCTTATGCGAGATCTGGTCCCACTGGAAGCCCCGGCTTTTCTGGATCTATTGGTAATAAAGGCAATAAAGGAAACATGGGTATCGACGGTGAAAAGGGCAGTCCTGGGGATGGAAAAACTGGATCCGAAGGAAATCGGGGAGATACTGGAGATCGCGGACAGCAAGGATTCAATGGAAGTTATGGATTTCAGGGACATAAAGGAGAACCTGGTAAGTTAACCAAATAAAAAAGACATTATCATATTATTTCCTAATTGGGGTTTTGAAATAAGCAGGTTTAATAAGTAGAATAAAATCTGTACTGCAGCAAAGATTCAAAATAAAAAATAAAAAATACTGTCTGTCAAGCCTTCGATACCAATACATTATTATTCAAAATTAAACTAAATACCAACAAAAACATTATTATAAATATTTGTATGACTTTTATGACTTTTTAAATATTACCATTAATTTAATTTAGTCATTAAAAAAAATCCAGAGAACTAAGCTAAATTTAGAAAAACGAAACACATCACAAATATTCTTTAATGTACTACTACCTGCAAGCATTGACTGATGATTCTCTTTAATTTGATTTGACAGTGTTTCTATCTGCTAATAAGAAGTACATTCTAAAGTGCAACTATCTTCCTATTTGAGCCCTACATCTTGGTGCATTTAATAATTTGACACCCCTTTACTATCTAGTTGAAATAATTCTGTAAAGTCTGATTAAACGATGCCTAAGTGGTAATTAATTTAATTAATGTAAATTTGTAAAACATTCCTTGTTTTTATATAGGAAATAAACGGCTTAGCTAACAACTAAAAATTAAATTGGAAAACTACTTGTCTAAAGTTAGTAGAGAAAAGACGTTATATAGTTATACTATACTAGGTATAATTGAAATCTGTGGCATAGAGTGTTTGATTTTATTAGAATCAGTTAATGTTTAGATAATGATATCTTACTCTAATGTTGAACAAAAAGAATAAAAATATGATTCATATATAACTATTTTTTAGTTGACCGAATTTGCAAAGATTTGGTACTTTTAATCATCATTGGAGTTGTACAAATTATAAATATCAAATCAAATTGTACTCTGCAGGGTGTTTCATACTGAATTTTTAGAACAGCTATTTTTATTATATAGGTATATTTTCAAATGAAAATAGGTATTCATGTAATATGCTTTATATGTAACCAGTCCTTTGTTCATCTGAAAAGGAATTACAACTGGGCAGTGTGGTAACTGTGGCGATGGTGAAGATGGTGAGCGGGGCCCTAATGGAGATTCGGGCGAAGTTGGTTTATATGGTGCACATGGATATCCTGGTTCACTTGGATCTAAAGGCATCCCCGGAGATACGGGACCACGTGGACGAATTGGATTCAAAGGGCCTAAGGTATTTTGTACAACGGATCTGTTGAAAACAGAAACAAAATATGCTATTATATAGGGGGTAAATATTTGTTTGTCATAAAAATACATTTAAAAAGAAGTGATAGAGGCGACGCATTTAACTTACTACCCTTCTATTTTTCAAAATACCTTTTGAAATACGAATAGACAAAAATATTTACCCCTAATTTTCTGGGTCACCCTGTATGGAATTAAAGTCTCAAATTCAAATTAATCATTTGTTTGGCTTCACATGTTAAATTTGATATTAATTGAGTGAATATCTATTTATTTTTTGGAGTTGAAAATGTTATCGGAAACAAACTTTATGTGCTTATGCTTAGCTACCCAAAGTATCTGTTACTAATTTCAACTCTATCGGACTGTTATAAAACAAACAAAAACATATT
Source organism: Parotoplana pacifica (assembly GCA_034780595.1). Classification (NCBI taxonomy): domain Eukaryota; kingdom Metazoa; phylum Platyhelminthes; order Proseriata; family Otoplanidae; genus Parotoplana; species Parotoplana pacifica. Next base: position 6,484 of record JAUYWI010063699.1, read on the forward strand.
TCTATAAAAATATCGTTTTCTATAGTAGACGTATACTGTATAAGAAACAATAAGCTTTGTTACAATAGGAAATATACGGTGACCGAATTAAAAAAAGTTTTGAACTTATATTGACGTAAAATAAATATGGACAAACCTGAAAAAATTGTCTTTAGTACATAATCGCAATGGTGACGAAGAACATAAAATTTATTGGAACTTTAAGCATAGTTAAAGAGTCAAAATAATCCCGCATAAAAGATTGACCTTTTAGCTTGGTTTACAAGTTAAGGAAAACAAATCACAGACATTTTCTATAAATAGTGTTATTAAAAAGATATATCAACCTCCATATAGGTAGTCCCGACCTGACCTTATGTAATTATGTTATCGGAAACTTGGAAACAAAATGAAAGGTCAATCATTTAGAACGATACCTATTTGGACTCATTATCTAGGATTTCAAAAAATTTGTCACCATTTGACACGATATCGTTGAAAAAATTGTTACTTAATATGTGCTATTGACTGTTTTCTCTGTTTTGTGTAATTTAAGTTTACGCCAAAATTAATTTTAAAAATAAAAACCGTATTTAAAAAATATAAAAACGCATTTTTTCTCCTTTACTGTATGCAAATCTATAATAGTTGGTGGATACATTTCTCATGATAAAATGTAACTGTTGTTGTTGTTATTTTACTTTTTTAGGGAGCACGTGGACTATACGGACTAAAGGGCGAAAAAGGAAATAAAGGAATTATTGGATATATTTACCTCAAAACAGAGTTTGGTAAGAATTATATAATTTTAAAACTACGTACGAGATATAATATGTACACCTCTTAGAAAAGTAAAAATTTTACATCAAAATTATTTATATGGCACTGATACGAGTATGCTTAAATTCTCTTAGAAAAATCTGTATTAAACATTTTTATATAACAAGCGAAAAATGTTCGATAGCTATCTCTAAGTTCGCACCATATTACCTTCGAAGGGTAATGTCGCGTATTATTCAAATACATCAAATAATTATATTCCAATAATAAAAGTATAGATATTTATGATAATCTTCAACCCAGTTTGATTTTAGTAAAAAGATAGTTTACATAGGTATGTGTGTTCATACCTAGTGAGATATTTGGAAAATGTTTCTTTTTTAAATGAGGTCCATATAAAAAATACTAGATCGATAATATATTGTAACAGTTCATGCATAAGCCATAAAAGTTGTATTCAAATTGAAAATATCACTATTAATCGGACATCAACGACGTAAATTAAAGAGTAATATTGCTTAAATTTTGTTGCGTTACCAATGCATATACGAGTATAGCATTATAAAAAGTTAAGTCTTAAAACATTTTTACCCGAATGTACCAGGGGTCACCTACTGGTCGGAGTATTTTTTAAATGCCTACAGTTGTTTTCATAAAATTGCTATGATTAAGTGGGCAAATCGGATATAAATGTTAACTTTAAAAGTTAAAATAAACAACAAACATAAATATAGTTATTAAGTTTTCGGCTATTTTTTATTAAGAATCTAGTGATAAAATCATATGGCGGAAAATTTAGTAATATAGCGATTTGTTTATTTTAGCTCTTTTTAAATTTTTATTTATGTATCATACCTTTATAGATACGTTCTTCATTTTGTTCTTAACTTTGAAATAATACATGGATCATATGTAATTATTTATGTACCCTCCCATTTTCCATTAAAAATATGAATATTCGCGTGATCTGAAAAGAAAGAATTATGCTCAATAGGTATTAAGTACTACTTATGGAAGGGCGCCGTTGCCTCTGCCAAATATGTTTGTTATTCCGTTCATGCCGCTAAAATTTTGCTTTAAATTTTATGCAGTTTTAAAAAAAAATGAAACAGTTGTATAAACAGTTTACTATAAAATACAAATAAAAATATATTTTGTGCAGTTTTAATATTTTACACAACTAATTTAATTAAAAACCTGCATTCTTTTGCATAAGTTTTAGAGGGACACATGGAAGTAGAATACCACCCACCTATATCCTTCTCCCAAAAGCTAGTTAGTAATCTTTTTCTTTTATAAGCGGCCGCAAATAACATTCTACAAAATAAAAAATGACCAAAGTTTACTTCATCGTTCTAAACTTTGACCGATTCCTCTTTGAGTTTTTCTTATAACAGCTAAACACATTGGAACATAATACGTATTTCAAAAACCCAACATTTTTAATAATCCATTTATATCTGATTGGTTTTATCCATTTTTTGATGAACCATATAAAACACTTCTGGTATTAATAGATAATATCAACATAAAAAATGTATGGTTGTTTGACCTCTGGGGAATTGTAAGTGATTGAATCGAATTGTTTTTAGACCTGATGTCGTTGTCGGTCCCTACTAACTACTTTTTCTGGATGCATCATTAAGTTTCTAAATTATAAAATGTAATGCAAAATTCTTTTTGAAGCTGTGATCAAATAACTAACCCAAAGAGGAAAAATGTGCATCCATATTTTGCAATAGTACAATGTCTTCCAACCTTTCAATGAGTAAGGGAATACTTACCAGGTCAGCGACAATCATTCAACTGTTCAATTCGGCAATTTATCCTATTTGATCTTGAACTATTGTTAGGGGTAGAGGCTATTGAGGTACTTGAGGTATCCTACCTATTTAGTAAATAGAAGGTGCATTAAATATTTGAGCTAATTTCTTCTAGCCAGACATACCTACAAAGACGGTTAATCACCACAAAACATCAATTAAACTTAACATTTAATCTAAGCAGCTTTGCTTAAAATCTATCATTTCAACAATGGAAATCATCCTCAGGAAAACCACTTTGATTTCGTTCACTACTTAACTGGGGATGTTCCATATCTATGGGATAGATTCCTTTAATTAATCTAAGCGACTTCATTAACATTGTACGAGATTTGTATTGAACTTTTTAGAGATGTTTGGTGACAAAGGAGATGACGGCAGAAAAGGTTCAAAGGGAATCAAAGGATTTTTAGGTGAAAAGGGTGACAAAGGATATGTTGGCCTCCTCGGTGAAAAGGGAATTCCAGTAAGTTGAATACATTTTGTGCAGTTTTAATGATAATAATTATTTTACCCCAAATAGGCAGTGTTATATGAAAATAATATTCTTAATTACAGAAAACACAACATAACTTATAAGACGCAATACGCTAAACAAGTTAAGCAGTAGACCTAAGACAAAAATCTAGTTTTACTTGTGTCCTATAAATGTACCTATTTCTTAATAACTATATTTTTTATCTATTAATATAGACCAACAAATGGTGATAAATAAGTTGTTTGCAACTGCTCATTCTATGCTTAGCCACTTTTATGAAAGCATTACACTTAATGACTATGGGAGACCAATTATCATATCAATACCTAATCATACTTACTTAATCGAACAATTGGATTTCTTTAACCAACAATTGACAATCATTTGAAAATGTAATATGAATGTAAACATCGTCTATATATTTTAGGGTTACAATGCAGTAGATGGCATACGCGGAAAAAAAGGAGATTTCGGTTATAATGGTGATTTAGGTGAACCTGGTGACCAAGGCAGGAATGTTTATCTGCCAAAGAGAGAAAAGGGCTATAGAGGCTACAGTGGTCGTACTGGAAGAAGAGGCGATAAAGGCGATGAAGCTGGGTGCATTCAACCACCCTTACGTAAGTTTACATACCTTTGGTTTACCAATTGTATGTAGTTCTGTTTCGAAATGTTAATATTTTTGGTTTAGAGGTTTTTGGGTTAGTAGATAAATAAAATTTAGTTACAATCTATGAAATATAAAAAGAATTAATTAAAAACAAAATGCCTTCCATGTGTCTCATTTTTTCTTACGCAGAAAATTCTATATTGAAAATAGAAAAGTCTATTCAGAGTACAGCTACTATTCATATATTTTTTGCTTTTGTTAGCTCATTATCTTTCACAAATTATCAATCCATATTTCATAGATATTTTGTATCTAATGGTACATATACCGACCTAAAATTTTATCTTTATTTACCTATATTTTAAGTTGTTTTGGAATGTGTTTGTTTTGAGACAGAGCGAAATATTTTTTGTGTCTTCTGATCTTCCTTTTGCTTCGATTGTGGCACCAAAGTACTTGAATATTTCAACTTGTGTCAGTTTTTTTCCTTCTCTGTCCTTAATGTTTAATGTCTTTTCATTGTGGCTGCTCACCATAACCTTAGTTTTCCCAGTGTTAACCCTGATGCCTCTTGTTTCCATTCTTCTCTGATAATCTAGCCAGTTCTTTTGAAGATCTTCTTCCGATGTTGCAATAACAGCTAAATTATCAAGAAAAAGTATTTCCCATGGAAGACCTCTCTTAAATTCTGAACTAACCACATCCAATACCACTACAAACAAGAATGGTCTTAGAGCACATCCTTGATGCAGCCCTACTCTGATAGGGAATTGTTCTGTTTTGCCATGTTTAGTTCTCACAACAGTTTTGTCATCTTTGTATGTGTCCTTCACCAGTCTCACAAGTGTCTCAGGAATATCACATTTCCTCAAACACAGGTAAACTAAATCTCTTGGCACGCGATCATATGCGTTCTACAGATCTATAAAGGTGATATACAAATCTTAATCTTTTTCAATAATTTAATGATGAAAATAACATCTGTTGTATCTTTACCAGGGCTGAGTCAAAATTGCATTGGGTCCATTTTGATCAATTATCTTAGTCTTTTCTAAATGATTTTCTCAACATATTTCATACCATGCTCTAGCAATTTGATTCTTCTGAAGATCCCCTTTCTGTTTGTAGATGGGTACAATTTCACTAGTTTCCCAATCTCCCGAATCTGTTCTTCTTGCCACACTTTGTTCACAATTCTATGTATGATAGCCACATTTCCCCTAGGTATTCGATTAGGTCAATTGTTACTCCTGATGCCATGTTGCTTTTTTGATTTCATCTTTTTCATTATCAAAATTGAGTTCAGGCATGATTGTGTGGCAAACTTCTTTAAAGCCGGATGCTCTTCCTGACGCCCACCTTAGTTATCAGCTGGGGACCTAGCCGTTCCCTGAAGAGGCATAAACTACGAGGCATCGGGTAGCTTTATACTCGGAGTTGCCTTCTCCTAGCCTTTGCCTAAAGAGCCCAACTACAAGGCAGCAGCAGGTCAATTGATCAATTATGGCTTAATATATACATACATAGTATGGCATTAACGGAGCATTACCTTATTTATGGTGGATACCTATGACTTCCTTGTGTTGTATTAAATATTTATAGAAACTATAATTGGTGATAACGGTGATAATGGTGAAAAAGGATTACGTGGTGAGCCTGGAAAGTCATACACTCAATCTAACGGAGAAAAGGGTATGTCTATAACGAATTTGGGTGAACTTTACAGTAAATAAATTGATATTATGTATCAATGCAATAATCATTCCTGTAAGTTAGCTAAATGATATAATTATTGATTTTTTACCTGTAATAACATTTTGATGTTATTTCCGGCCTAAAACTTAGTTTTAATTTCTAAAACGAGTAACATTAGTTTTCACAATTCTGAATTATATTATTTTACTCTCATACCTAGCTGCAGAAAATGTTTTTTTAAATTTAAATTTAAAAAAATTAAAATTCACTATCGAGAGAAAAACATCCAGCCCGAGAGAATCAATAAACTTTTCACATAATATGATCTAGAGATAATTCTGTGAAAATTTTAAAGTTAATCACATTAGAATCAGCTGCTATTTCTTAAAAAAAACTTTTTCAGCATACCCTATTAAAATTTATTCCATTTAGTATTTTTCTAAAAACATAAAACTAATTTTATCCCTGAGTTTAGGTAACAACGGATTAAGCGGTCAAAGAGGTGACAAAGGTTTTAAAGGTGAACCTGGATATAGCAACAAATTTGGTCTTGTCGGTGATCCAGGTATAGTATGTGCTATGTTTTATTAAAATCTAATAGGGGAATTGTTTTGTACATGATTGTACATAATTTTATTTTAATTTCTACAGGTCCTGATGGTATTAGTGGTCCACCAGGGCAAAGTGGCAACAAAGGAACAAAAGGGTTTCCTGGAATACGAGGTTTCAAAGGATTCAAAGGAATTTCTGGTTATCAAGGTATGTACGTAACTAACTTATTTCGAATCAACAACGTCTTTGGACACTGAACAAGTTTTTTTTCACTGTAAGCCTTAATGGTGGTTAATGTTTAAATATTTGGGGAGGAGCATTTTTACCAAAAGAACTAAGTGTTAACATTGTATCTACTTTGAGCAAAAGAAAATCTGCACATGCTGAATAATGGAAAGAAATATACAGGGTGTTAGAATTTGGCTGTAAACTATTGAGGTTTATTTACCCTTCGAAGGTCTAGCCCTTCCCAGGAAGTCTACCCCATAGCTTCTTCCTCGATAGATCAACCTGCCTCCATAAATCTACCCCAAGATCTGCCTCATAGTTGTTTCCTCCATAGATCTGCCTCTTAGTTATTCCCTCCACAGGTCTGTCTTATATATGGTTATTTTCCAAACCTACTTTACATTTACCTTCTCCATAGGCCTGGAGAATAGCCAGCTATGGGGCAGGTCTATAGAGAGGCATCTATATAGGGCAAGCCTTTGGGGAGGGTGGATAAACCTTCACAGCTGACCGCCAAAGATTTTTTGAACACTTTGTATCACCAGATCAAATTGTGATCAGATTTCTAGGTGTTACCTTTACAAACTTTGTAAAAGAGTTTGTCACACACTGGTCAATTTTAGAGCAATTTACAATAACTTTATGAATAGAGATTACCAGATATGTATAATGTCTATATAAAAACAGAATCGAAATATTGTTTTCTAATTGAACATTTGTCTATTTTGTTTTAATATATTCAGCAGTATATCTTAAAATTAGAATAATAAATCTTTAAGTCGACTATTTGTTTAATTTTTTTGTTTAGGCCCCAAGGGTTATCAAGGTAAAGATGGTAACATTCAACCAGGAATGAAAGGTGAACCTGGTTTGCAGGGTATTCCGGGATACAGAGGTGATCGTGGACGGTATGGAAACAAAGGATTCAAAGGAGATACAGGTGCACAAGGTAAACATTATTAGTGTAAAAGAATGATCAGTACACTGCGAACCTGAATTTCATCTATCTATAGTGTTCTGCCGAATCAATTATTAGCCAGGTAGAGGTATATTCAATTTTATTTAGAAACATTTGTATTAAAAAGAAATAAACTTTTTAATAAAAGTTCATCTGGCTATATGCATTATTTCGCAGAGCTGTAACTGCGAAGGGGCGGGTGCGCAAGTGGCGGGTAGTGGAATGTCCTTCAGATATGAGGGATAGCTGTGAATACATTGAATAAGAAGTCGTGGACCAACAGCGGCAGAGCTAACAGGAAGTGGTGGGCTAACTAGTGGCATAGTTGTACCTATAAAAAGACTCATGACGGCTCTGTGACTAGGCGGAAGGAGGTCGTCTGCAAATAAACCTAGCCCTGCACTGGGCAGTAGCAGTGCAGTACCTGGATTTGGAGAATGAACCACCGGCATGGTCAACAGTGGCCCCGGGAGAGCAGAGGGCAGGTCAGAGACCCTGATTTTGGCCTTTGCACTGCGAGAAGAAAGCAATGGCAAACTACTTCTCTTTATCTGCCACGAAAATCATATGAATAGATAACGGCATATCAAAAGACACGGACACGAGCTTGATTAGGAAGGCGCAAGACAGAACCGGATGGAGGGGCTTTGTTCATATGATCACCAGGAGTCGGAAACGACTCGATGAAACTTAATGAAATGATCTACTCAGTGTTCACCTCCTAATAGATTGCTGCTTTTAGATGTTTCAAATTGCTTACTTTAACATCAACTGCCCTGCAAATCGCCTACTGTAGCATTAAGTGTCTCACAAATTGCTCACAGGTATCAACTGTTTCGCCAAGGCCTAAAAATCTAATTATTTTAACTTTTATCTTACAGTTCTATAAAACAATGTTAGCTTGGCTTAACATCATAAAATATTTTAAATCAACTATAGTTAGTTCTCTTTTTTGAAAGGTGAATTTGGTCGTAGTGCGGCGCCTGGACGCAAAGGAAACAAAGGACGGGTAGGGGTTAAAGGAATTAAAGGCGAAGCTTCCCAGTCAATTAACTACGGTGATTTTGGCGACAGAGGCGACCCAGGTGATAAAGGTATGTACTACACAGTATCTATTATATATTATTAATTTCAACCTTAGGATTCAAATATGTTATCATATCTGTTTTGCTACTTCCATCTCATATTTTGCTTATTTAATTTAATTGAGTTATCTCGAATTTTTCTATTTGATCGTATTTATTAATTGTATTCTTTATTAGATGCTTTTATTTAAAACTTCCAAAGCGCATAGTTTGGACCGCCTACTTAGATGTCTTTCAATGAAATTAGTTTACAAACAAATCATCAAAATATTAATTTGTTTCCTTTTTTAATGAACATTACTTACAAATTTAAGTTAATGTTATTTCAATAACATTATAGCATCGGGCAGCAAGCATAATCTTATAGAAATGTCTAAACAACACAAACTAGTCGTTTAGTTGTAAAGAATTGACCTTGAAAATGAAAAAGTTGTAATGACAAATATTTTAAAGTAAAAATCTTATTAAATATAACAAGTAGAAGGTGTTCCTACAACTGTAAAGTAATCAAATAATTTTAATTCACCAGCAAAGCCACTACGAGACCGCTTTCGACCTTTTTGGGTCTCATCAGTCGTAGTCAGGCTCGAACCTGAACTGTCAGCGTGTTGGGCAAGTGTCTTACTACTGTTAGTAGTTGACCTAATAAATAGGTTGCTAAATATAGTTAGTACTGTCTACTAACAGTTGGTATAAATCACAACTTAGCACTTAGATTCACCAGCAGCCTGGATAGCTCAGTGGGTAAGACACTTGCCCAACATGCTGACAGTCCAGGTTCGAGCCT
>JAUYWI010063710.1:0-15458 GCA_034780595.1 Parotoplana pacifica
CAGGTTCGAGCCTACCTACGACTGATGAGACCCAAAAAGGTCAAAACCGGTCTCGTAGTGGCTTTGCTGGTGAATAAAAAAAATTCAAGGAAATAAGAACTTACAACAAATACAGGAACTGCAATTGCAATAAAAACAAACATCCAAAAGACCAATAATTAGAAAGGTAGAAACTAAGTATTCATTTGTTCAAAGAATTCTTTTGGAATAGTTCCTATTAATTAGAAATAGACAATAAGAAAGAGATTTTAAAAGAACTACGTTTCGCTAGTCTAAGAAATTGAGAGAAAACAACAGAAGAAAAAGTATGTGTTAGATAGGAATTACGATGTAATAAAATGTCAGAATGAGTGGTTTATAATAACCAGAATTAAGAAAATCAGGGACTTTGAAAACTAAGAGGTCGAGAAAAGAACTATGTGAATCATGAATGCGATAAGTAATTTTAATATTAGAATTGACTGGGTTTAAATGTGAAATAAAAAGGGAAAATTCCTCAAGAGAGTATGTCCATATGCCAAACCCATCATCAATAAATTTCTTATAGAAAATAGAATTAAGGTTAGTCGATTAGAAAGCTTCCGATTCCCAGAAAAAACATATATAAATATTTGCGAAAGAAGGGGCAAAAGTTTAACCATGGCTGTGCCTTTAATCTGAAAGTAAAAAGAATCAAGAAAATAGAAATATTTTTGCGAAAACAAAGATCGAACAAAGTAAAAATAGAAGTGGAAAGATCTGGAAGGGTCTGGAAAAAAGCGAAAACATCTGTTTGACACAACAAAGGCCTTCAGTGATTGGGATATTGGTATAAAGTGATTCAATATCTAAAGTAAAAAGGAAGTACAATTTTTAAAAGGACTTGTTTCAAATGATCGGAATCTTTAATAAAACTAGGATTTTTTAAACTAAAGGTTAGAAGAATATAAAATAAACGGGATCTAGCTTTATTTGGAGGAATGTTTTATTAACTTTATAGCGTATAAATCTTTCAAGTGTAGAAATATTTTGATTTAAATATCTGAAATATGTTATAAATGCTATCAACCTATATACCTACAATGTAGCATTCTAGTCATCTTTAACACCTTTCAATACTGGTTTGAATTCACCAGAATAACAACAAAATATTATATTACACATGCAGTTATTTGGAAACAACTTGCCATGTCATGATATCAAAAAAATCAATCTTTTAGCTACCTGGAATAGGCCCGTTTTTTGTTGGTTATTCCTTTGACTTATGAAAAATTAAATTATACCATTTCCTATCCTACATTTCCAATACGACTCTTTGAAAACAACATTTCACCATAAATCCGAAATCCAGTTGACTTTTTTTATTCAAATACCTTAAAGTAAAAATTAGGCGAAATAATTTAAAATTTTCACATGACTATCTTGTGATCTATATCAAGGTTAGGTGAAATTTTTATATTTAGTTCAATAATCGTATAATTTTCTCAGATTAACTAATTGAATTTAAAGGGCAAATGGAAAGTTTTTCTATATAACAACTAAAAAGAGTCATTTGCTTCTTTTGAAAATTATAAGTTATCATTTAACCGAAAGTAGAATGTGCATAAACTGTCGGATTCTGTGAAAACATGAGTTTGAGCACTATAAAAGAAACCTATCTGAAATGTAAAAATGACTACTCTACTAAAGTAGTATTACTGTTTAAAGGAAATTTAAGTAGATTTAAAAACAGAAAATGTGTACTATACTGAATGATTTTCTGTGAACTAGCTGTGAATGGATATTTCAAATCAGCAAAAAAGTGAATATTTTTTCAATAATTTAAGATGTTTTTTTAGAAAGTTCATTTCAAATTAAAATGAGAAACGTAATACAACGAGTGTGCACATAAATTGTACTTCTGACTCATTTAATGTTGTCATTGGTAAAAAAAACTACTGGCTACTAGTAGTGACACGCATCATTAATTATCAAAGAGTAGCCAGTGCCAATAAAAAATAGATTGTAATAGCAAAGAAATCTTGCACTTACGTGTAATAGTAGTGAAGCTGCAAGAAACGAGAAGCCCTGACAGTAACCAATTTCATCATCGTAGATAGAATAAGCTTTGCTCACTCGAAACAGGGCCTCCTGGCCGGCACTGTGCTGGTCACGAAAATGGTCATTGGCGGGAAATGTTCGACTCATGTCTCGTCTAATTACCGCATCGTGGGCACTATCCTAGAAAAAAGAAACAGCACATGGGTTTTAGTGCCCTACTTAACGAAATCAATGTAATAAGATGTGTCAGAATAACAGCCATTTGTCTATCTATAGACAGTTTCATTCATGTAGCGATAATAAATATCCAAATATGCACTTATAAATAAGAAAACCAAACAAATCTATTCTACATATAATCAAACTTGTTAGCTAAACACTCAACAAAATTAACTGGAAAAGAAAACAACAGAAAAGACTAATATGGCGGCATCAAGTATCACCACCACTAGTTCCAGGTATCAAACTTTGTTATTTTGGGCCATTTATGCAGTCTGAAATATTTATTTTAGAAAGTTTTGTGTATGTTTAGATACCTAATCAGTATCATCAGTAAAATGTATTTAAATATTATTTTAACTTAATCATTTCACGCCAATCCCTCTGACTATAAATTATAAGGAAAGAGACCAAATAAATATTTCAGAATGCATAAGTACTTAGTTATAATGACAATGTCTGTAGTGGTGGTAATACAAAAAAATAAAAAAACCATATTTTGACAATTTGTAATGTGATATTCCAATTTGTAACATTATTTGATCAAATTAAACATGAGTAAAATCAGAACATTTAGAAGGCATTTCTGAGTGTAATTTAATTACAAATGATTTACTTCAATAAATGATACTCTTCCATAATTTAACAAATTCTTCAAAATTAATTACATTTATATTAGTAGGAGATTCCGTCTACAAAAATCATCTATCAAATATTTCTCTAAAAGCATGACTACCTTAGTTATAAGAATCCGATATGCATCATAGAGTTCGCTTTCATTTCTGGTGCTCCCTGCCATTAGTTGCCAAACCTCACCCCGAAGGGCCTCTGGAACACCTTTCCGGGCAAGAGTGGTCACCTGTTTGGGTTGCGGTCCTTCAAGGTCATTGTGCCAGCGCTGTAAAACATCTGACCAGGCCTCTAAAAGCTGTTCGTCTGTTACTTCTTTCGAAACCAGACCGGTTCCACTCATTAAAGGTTCATCATCGTCTATAAAATAGAAACTGCATTTACAATTCTATCTTATTTTGTGTGCATAGTTCAACAGTTTTTATCACTCCAAGTGTGCCAGAGGATGTATATTGAAAATGGCTATATTTGATAAGTTTAACTTTTGGGCTAACACCGGTGCTAGTGATTTTTCACTAGAATTAAAAGAAAGCTAATCGGTAGGCAAATTTCAGTTCAAATTCTATTTTTAATTCTTATAAAAACAGCAGTTTAGTACCAATCTTATGTTTAGAAAACTAACTTTTAAAAATTAAAAAACGCCGACAGCAACTCTTTTTTAAGTAAGATAATTTTTAATTCGTTTGTTTAATATATTACAAACAATAGACATAACCTTATGTTATGTAAATAGGATTCAGTTATCAGTAAGTAAGCATGCTAAAGGCCATTCCCAGTACCACAAAAAAGCTATCACCAAGAAACTAATAATTAGATTTCTTTAAAAATATGTTTAAATAAAACTAAAATACTATTAATATTTCTATAAAATCATCAATGCATTTATATCTGATTCAATTTTAGAATAATAAATAAAAACTAAGAAACCAGGGGTACGGGTTGGGGCCAGTGAGCTCTGGTCAAACAAAAAAAACTAAATTTATATTATACACATACTCGTAATTACATCATGTTTTTAAAATAATATGCTATCAGTTTAGCTCCATACATTTCCAAACAATTCTTCATTTTTAAATCTTATCAAAAAACAGTTTACCAAGCACAGTTTAATAGTATCCCACAAAAAATTAGGCAGCTGCAATCGATAGCAGAAACTAATCTAACTTACCTTTATTAACATATCGGGCACATCGTTTATTTCGATCTAATAATTCAAGATGTTTTGTTATGAGAATATGATCCACTTTATTTTACTTTACAAAGATAGGTACTGAGTGTATATACTATTTCTAAAAATGAGTCCATTATGTTCGAAAACAATTTATGCTAAAAACATATCTAGCGGATTTATTTAAAGAGACACTACACTGCCGCAATGACAAACTAAAGCGATTAGAGATGTTAGGTAGGTACCTATTATGATGCCTTACACAAAAACACATACGTAAAGAAGATGTAACGAGGTAGGCGGATAGGTTAATACGGATGTTTAATCTTTTCTATATTGATGTCTTACTTTCTTATCTATGTATGTATATAAAATTAAGGACAAAATCAATACAAATTGGTCTAATTGTGCTTCTAGACTAGATTCATTTTTTAAATGGCTAGAATGTTGTTGTTGATGAGGTCGGCTTAGCCTTCATGTCAGAGTATGACGCGCGTAGGCCACCACCAGTCTCGGTTGCTCGTTTAGCACTAAGATAGGAGGAGAAGGACCACCGAAGAAGCGAATGCAAAGGGAGGTTGTGGCGTCGCAATTCTAAAGTCAATGTTGGAGGGTTTCTGGGTCTGTCACTTTTCGCATGTGGGATCAGTATCTTTGTAGGCTGCCAGCTTGCGGTGATGGCCTGAGTGGAGTTGAGCAAGCAGGACTGTGTCAGCACGGCTCAGGTTATTGCCATGTCCCAGATTGTTGTAGGTGTGCTTGAGTAGGTCATGTTCCGTCGCTGGGTCTTTGATGCAGGTCTTAACAAATGATTTGACTGAGCCCCATGTAATTTATTGGTCTTGCGGATTATCAGTGTTGCTCGCTGCTATTTTGGCTTCACGGTCAGCAGCTTCATTGCCAGGAAGGCTGCAGTGACCCGGGACACATTGAAGAAAAATAGGAAGCGGCATGTTTAATTCTAACCCTGGCATCAGTGTTGTCTTGCTTGCTGTTGCCATTGAGATCTGCCAGGAGTACTTGACCACCCGTACAAATTAGGGCGCTTTGAAGATGGGTATTGTCTGCAAGCCGGTCGAAGGCTAGGTTCAGAGCGATGGTTTCTGCCTCAAAAGACAATGTGAAAGGTCTTCCTCATTTCTGGGCTGAATGGCAAACAGATGGAGTATTTGGAGGTCCTGTGGTGGTGACCATTACACTTCCTCCATTAGATGTGCCTGCTGCAGCTGAGCCGTAAGTATAAATTGGGACCTCGCTATTGTAGGCTCTTAATGTGTCTGAAAGAAGCTTGTCCTGAGCAGTAGCTTTATTGGACTGATGAAGCAGAGAGGTGTTTATTTGCCAGGTGCAATTGTTAGTTTTACAGGGAGGAGACTTGTTCTTGATGGTGACTAAAGGGATTCTGAAAAGGTCATGAGTAGCTTCCAGTCGCAGTTTTTCGGCTTCTTTAAGCCAGCTGCTTCTCCTTTTATCGCGATGTTTGATGACCAACTTGAGTGCATGCCAAAGAGGGTTGTCTGCTGGGAGACGGAGCGCCTTTTCATAAGAAAGAAGAGTGTTACGTTGAATCGTAATGTGGTATGATTGAACGAGGAAATTCATGGCTTCCGGGCCTAAGGCTTTGAGATGATTAATGGCTGTGTCCAGTTATTGTAGGTTTGGGTTGAGAGCAGCTTTTATTTTCAGGGACATATTTCGCTTGCTTGAGCTTTTTCTCTCCCTTTTTAGCCACGCGGTCATTTTTGTTGAATACAAAGCTTGCTGATCTTAGCAGTGTTTCCCAAAGATGTTGGATTTCTGAACTGGATGAGAGCTTCGTTTGAAGGATTGGATGGTGTGCCCTCAAGACTTTTGATGATCTTCCAAGTGCGGCTAGTGTCTGTGTTAAGTTCATCCCCTTCAAGGAATTCGACTAGAATGTGAAGTCAATGAGTGAGGTCACAATTGGTGTTAACACTTTTGGCGGATTTAACACTCTAAAAATATTAATTGTTACCCTTTATTTAGGGAAACTCGAATTCAGGTTGGGTTAACTCCAAAATAATGGTCAAATTTTATCAACAATTTATGTTAGAGTTATTTTTTTAATAAATGTGTACCTACCGGCAGGACAGAGTACTATAAATTTTGAAATATTATAGTATATTTATAGGTTGAGTATTGCAAAATCAATAAAAAAACTCACTCATCACTCTTTAAACCAGTATAAATTTATTCTAGTTAAAATACACATTTGGGCATATTTATAAATAAAAACATGAGATTAAGCTTAAACTTACCAACGCTTAATTTGATTTTTAAATTAGCTAGACATGGCTTGCCAAAGATTATGTGTATGGTATATACATAACCTTTGGCTTAGTATGCTTAAAATAACTAATCTCTCTTACGCTTAAATTTTTTATTTTTAAATTAGCTAGAGACCTAGCTTATGTCAAAGATTATGTACCTATGTCCTATGTATATATAAATAATCATGGCTTAAGCCTACGCTTCAATTTTTGATTTTGTTCTATTGTTTATTCTTATTATTAAATTTGTTTAAGTTACCTCACTATTTAAAACCTATCTATGAACTCTTTGAAAACCTCCACTATAAATAAACTATTCGATAATCTACACTAAACTTTTTATATGTATTTTAGCTACGTAAGATTAGTACCTAAGTACCTAAAATATCCAAGGAAATCTAATTTCAATTCTCATCTATAGTTTTTATTACTATACAAAACAATTATTTATTACTAAAATATTAAGAAAAATAAACAGCAAGCTGTGACCTGCTGTTGCTGTTAATCTCCAGGCTTTTAGTGTTAAGCATATTATATTTACCCATATATAAATCATAACACTTTTTGGATTTTGAATGTTGAGTTAACTCTCGCTACAAAGCATCCAATAGAGTTAACACCAACCAAAAAAGTTCAGGTCACAGTTGGTGTAAAATAGATAAAAAATGTTAGCTCCAATGTTAATTCTAACCAAAATGTTAGCAGGTCACAGTTGGAGCTAAATTTGTCAAAAGTTTAGAATTTAACACTTTTGATAGTGTTAACACCAATATATTCTAAATCAGTACCTACATAATTATGACTAGGCATTCATGTAGATATAGAATGGATAAAAACCACAATAATTCAGTCATAAACAGAACTAAAGAAAATAAAAAAGCCAATGAAAAGAGCAATACAAGAACAATACAAAAGGGTATGAACCTATTAATTACCTAAATGAGATCCAAAAATTTTAGTTAAAAATCGAAACATTTTCCATCTCTAATAACTCAAATAAAAAGTAAACTGAATCCACGAACTAAAAAGAATCGAAATCAAATATTTATAAGAAGGACCTCTACATTATTACATATCAGAGATGGTTTTGATTAACGAATGCCATACCAACAGAGACCCTCCTTGGACATAAAAGGTCGGTGATAAATCAGAAATACAAAATAATGAAAATTGAGTGACTAGTATGGACGCATTCGCATGATAAAATAAATTGTGACTCTCTAGAATATTGATTTATAAAAAAATATTGTTTTATGAAAATATACAATTAGCAGCATAGAATTTATCCAATATTTATAACTTCACAAAGCATTAGAGTGAAATCAGATATTACAAGATATTTTTTGTATGGGTTGTGTGTGTAGCGTGCCATGTTAGCGAAATGAATCACTTAACTAGTGAATGAAAGGCAGGTCAAGTTGGAAGGAAAAGTCATTGAAACAGTTAATGACTATAACCTTGGTCAGTGAATCAGCCTGCAAGAATCAAATCAAGCTAGTGAAATCCAAAGAAGAATTCAATTGGGATGGGCAGCCTTCAGCAAACTGAACAACATCTTCAGGAGTACCCTACCAGTAAGTCTAAAAGCGAAAGTCTTCAACCAATATGTGCTGCCAACAATGACCTATGCCTCGGAAACTTGGATTATAACAAAGAAAATGGAAAGAAAACTACGAATAACACAGAGAGCAAATGGAACGCATTCTGATCGGGGTTTCCCGTAAGGATAAAATTCAAAACACAACTCTAAGGGAAATTACAAAAGTAGTAGAAGACATCACTCATAGGATGAAAATAAATAAATGGTGCTGGGAAGGACACATTGGCCGAATGAAAGACAACAGATGAACAGAGAGACTAACATTCTGGTCACCGAAAGAAGGGAAAAGAATGAGAGGAAGCCCGGCGCTCATGTGGAGAAGTTTGTCGGAAAAGTCAACTGGAGAACCAACACCAAGAAGAGGCTGAACTGGAGAAGACATGCTGAGGCCTTCGCCCTGCAGTGGGCTGACACAGGCTGATACAACACAACTAGATCATAATCTAATTGATCTAATTAATTTCTGTGATTTTAAATATACTTTTTAATCCGTATATTTAGCTAGCATTTCTTTAAAATAATATTAAAGACTACTTGGATAATATTCAATTCAGAAATTCATTAAAATAAATATTTTAGCTACCAAACTCAGTTCAACTAAAAAAAAATTATTATTATTGTACAGTTTAGGCCTGACTTAGGAATCTATTCACGCATAAATTATTTACCTTCTTCTAAATCAGGCGGTTCTGAATCAGTTGGCGTGGCAACAGTAGATTCGGACATGATGCCTGACAATTGACTAGGCCCTGTATCGGACACATTTTCCATCTTATTCACATGATAGCGACCAGAGACCACATTGCCAGCTTCATCTGTCATCTAGAAAATTAAACAAAAAACTTGTTTAGTATAAACTAATAGATGTCAGTGTTAACCATTATAAATATTTAACTTAGCAGTTTATGGGTATACATTTGTAAAAGTATGTGTCTCTCTAAGCAACAATGATCGTTAAACTAAATAAAAACTAAGTTTCGTGATTTTTAATGTTCTACTTTTATGTCTTTTCCCTAAAAATACCAACATTGTGGAATACTTCTTCTACTGCACCCGGCTGGATTCCTCCTGGATCTACAGGTGACCGACAAGACCAATTTCTTGAAGGATGTAGTTTCTCCAATAGCTAGAGACCTATAGACCCGTACAATTCAATAATACACAACATTACCTCTTGCAAGGTCAATCGGCAGTCTTCTATAAAAGGTTTCTTATTGTAAATCCAAAATCGTTCATCTTCTTTGAATATTTTTGCTTTGCAGACCATATTCAAACTGACCGGTTGCTCAATAGATTGGATTAGCAGATGAATACCAACAGTCATAAATACACGATGATCTATAAATATTATAAAATATGTTTACTAAAATCAAAATCAATCAGCTTAATCGATATTATAACTTCCAAAAATTATTTGATATGGAATAAGATAGGAAATGAGATTCCATTACGTCGTAGACTTAATACGCATACAATTTGTATAACCTATTTTTCTATAAATCACTCTTATAAATGTTAACAGAAATCAATTAATGGGCCGCCTTATAAATTAACCAAATAGCGTAAATAAACTGCAAAATATAAAAGGCTACCTACCTCTTGTAGTCTCTGTGTTTAGAACTTGGAATCCAGAATCAGTGGGTACCCAACTCCCCGACACACAAAATGTCTGGTCCTGATTGCCCGTCATTGAGTCCAGTTCCAAGAAGGAGACATCATTTGAATCGATAAAACGGCCAGTCCCAATAAAAAGACCCAGACATCTGCAAGCAAAATACGAAATATCCATTACCCACCCAGAATTAGATTGTGAGTTGTCTAAAGTTGTCATAGGCCTGTACTGCCAATCTACAATTTCCAATCATTCAGCTTATTTTGAAAGTATTAGTGAACAAATTGAATAAAATAATGGTGTTTGATCAATTAAAATTTGAAATGAATAATAAAAATGCATATAAGTACACGTAACTAATTCATCTGCGTAACCTCTTAGAAAAAGAATCAGAATTTAACCTACCGTTCAAAGTTCAGTGTGACACCACCGGGCATTTGCTGCACAGTTACTACCACTTTCTTGTCAATATTCTGTCTCAACTTAAAAACATTGCCTTTTTCTTTGGGCACAGGTATAAAATTACCTTTGCTGTCTTCTTCTTTAATATCTACAGTGAAGCGCAGCCTGAAAAATAAAAAGCATAGGATAGTGAAGAGCAAGAGTATTCTTCCGTTCTGCTATTCCATTTAGATTTTGAATTAAAATTCATCCCCAGTGGAATACACGAGACAGTTATCAATTAAGATGTATTCTTTAAAAAAGAGATAATTAACCTTTTAGGTACTGTTGCATATTTGACTGTACAAAAAAAACCTGCTAATACTAAAGAGTGCAAAAATCAAAATTAGTGCACATTTTTTTAATGGCAACAAAATCACATAGAACAAAGAAGATTCACGATCCATAAGCAAATTTTGTTCAGCAACGCAAAACTCCAACAGTTTTCTAATACAAAATTGGCTAGCAGTGTTTAGAATGGTGCGTTCGTTTTCCACTCTGAGGAGGACGGCTCATACCAATCTGGAAGACATAAATAAAAGGCTTCGGTGTTCTTTGTTCTGGCTCTTTGAAGAATGGTCACCGCCGGACTGATTTGAATTTCTATTATATAGGGTGAAGTCACAATAATTGCTGTTAACATTAACACGTTAGGAGGAGTTAACACCTTAAATTTAACCCCCCTATGTTCAGGTTCAGTTAATTATAGAAAAAGTCTAATTTTTCATTAGCATATTATTGAGAAAAATCAACACTTCATGAGTTTAACTCAACCTAAACTAGGGTTAAATCTAAAGTGTCAATCCTACTAAAAGTGTTAACTATTGCCTCACTCATAAAACAATAAAATCACTCACCCGACATTGATGTTATCCAACTGTTCCAAAATAGCAGGGATGGGTTTAGATGCAAGATCCGGGGAAGTGTAAAAGGCTTTGACCAAGCGATTCATTATGCGAGTGCGCTATAAATAGATCACATAAAATCATTTACCTCTTTTATAAAGCAAAACATCTTTTCTAACATCTTATTTGCTATAACTCCACTAATAAATTATGTTCTAGGTCCATGACGTGTAAATTTGAAAACTTCTAATTCTGGGCCTGTGGTTGGGTGGCAAGCCACTGTCTGCGACCGATGCTCCTAAATAATTCCAGGGTTTTGCGTGCGTATTAAAACAGTTTGGGCGGCGTCACTTCTTCCTTTGATCCCATCCAGGGCAGTTGATCAGCAAGTGTTGGGCATCGTCAGTCCAGTCTTCTCTACAATAATGGGAAAGTCTGTATTTACCAGTTTTGTTCCCCATCTTCACTCTGGCTCTTCTGTTGCAGAGAAACGTCTGGATCCATTCGACAAGACAGGCTGGTATACCAATTATGAACATCTTGACTATGAGGCCTTCTTTCCAAACTTTATTATAAACCCTGGAGAAATCATAGAGCGTGATGTCAGTCCTTTTAGCTGGTTTCGTTTTGAACCATTTGAATAAGTCGGTCAATTTGGTGCTTGGTAGGGCATCCGGATCTGAATTCGGTTTGGAAGGCTTTTCCAAGATATAATATTCAGGCTCAAATAATGCGTTCAATCAGTTTAATGAGATGGTGCTGGTAAGGCTCACCGGGCGGCAGCTGCCAAGTTGACTGGGATATTTATTCTTTTTCAACGGCTACGATAACAATTTAGCTTGAAATAGAAGAGACTCATTTTCCGACCACGATTTGTTAACGATATCAAGGACTACCAAGGTTTTTTAGTATCTCCGCGTGAATGTTGTCATTACGGGCTACTTTCCTGATTTCTTGATATTGTCAATAAGGTCGTTCATGCAGACATCGGTGCCAGTTCTCGAAGTCTCTTCTTCCTCTTCTTCTTATGCGGAAGTGTAGAAACGTTGGCATACACCTTCCCGAACTCTTTGGCTTTCCCTTTGTCATTGTAGACAAATTAGTTCTAATAGCTTAAGTCACAGAATCAGTGTTAGTGATCTGAAGGACTTTGCCCGCATTATTAGTGGAAGTACTGCCGTCCATACCAGAAACCTGTGGTATGATTGCTACTATTAAGTGTATTAGTAACATAAATCTTTCCAGGATTTTATTTTGTCGTCGGCAATGGTTTTCTTCACTTTGAGCATTTTGTCTGTCTTCCTTGTTCTGACTAACTTTCCTGGCAACAGCTTCCCTACTTTCTATGACGGCCTTCATATTCTTTCCTACCTATAGCGAAGTTTTCATACGTTCTATTGCCCGGAAAGGTCCGATAGCCTCTCGGATAAAGGACTCTAGAGAAGAGTTGCTGAAGATGTTCTTGAGGCGTCCGTGGGGGCTTAAAACAACTGAGATCGAAAGTTGAAACAACGTGGAAGGAATTAGAGGAAATGTTCTCGGGAGCTCCACCGCTTTATTTCCAGGTCAGAGAGTTGTCTCTGCCGATACGTTGGCAATCCTGATCATTGGTGTGTCCGGAGCGAAGCTGATTGATGGCAACTTCAATTATGTGGTCTGCCGCAATCCTAACTCCAATCAGTCCTTTGTTTATATTTGCCCCGAATAGCGGGATTGGCAATGCGCATCGGGATGTTCAAATATGACTTATTGGTGCCTACAGTTTCTACCTTCACTGCCTTCTCATTGCCAAAAATCTCGCAATGAGCAGGAACCCATTGAAAAGTGATGTTCCGACATTTCATTCTCAGAAGCTGACCCCATGTGTTCGACGTGGGGCCATCATCTTGTTGACCTTGGAGAAAGTGAGAAAGTAAAAATAGTGACGTTTTGATAGCTGGTCGTGCTAAGCCAGTTGATGATGGCTGTACTTTCAGCAAGGCAGCTGTTGCCAATGGTTCCTGCAGCGACCCAGTCCTCCTTGATGATTTTGTTGAGATTGTTGATAACAGTGTAGCCACCTGAACTGTTAACAGAATTTAGATATCTCAAAACAATAAACGTGTATACTTGTATAAAAACACAAGAAAAAGTAATTACTAAAACGAAATATCAATTACATGAGATAAATGTTGCTGATAAATTAAGAAACCACCAATAAAATAATACACCAAATATATAAACGGATGTAAGCAGGTACTGGATATGAAACTGTTAGAGCTCTATCCACAAAGTAAGATGATAATTCTATTCAAACCAAAATGTATCGTTTTGCATGAAAGTAATACATGCGCACCTAGTCTACTAGAAAAACCGATTTACAATTTTACTGCTTAAATTTAAACCGAGTAAATAGATCCTCGATACAGTCAAGCTATGGGTGTATTGAAAAAATGGCCGTTTTCCAAAATTGTAAAATTTATTGATACAGTCAGCACATGTAGATGAATAATTGATAGGCACTTAAGTACATGAAAGCATTTATACAATTACAAGCAACCACCTTCGTGGTCAGTGACATCTTGACAGTGCAGTTTCAACACCTAGAAGTGGCGGTCCCTGATTTCAGTTGTGTTCCTTTGGAGAGTCAATACGTGTTTGCTCCATTTCCAATTTGCGAAAAACAAATGATGTCATTTCCCCACGCTTTTCATAACCATCGGTGATTGTCTGCTGCACTTAGGCCATTTCTTCTATAGCTCTCTACCAGGAAAACAATATCGTGTTTATTTGGCTCCATAACTTGTAGAAAATGATCAATTTAAAATGTAAAAAACCAAAAGTGTAATGTAATCTTTGAATCTATGAAATTATAAACCAATACATATTTATCAATGTAATCTATGTCATTAAACAAATTATAAACAACCATAGTGTTCAAAATAAATGCCAATACATAATTTCAATATTTATAATGGAAAACGACCATTTTTAAAACACCCTATAATATAGCCTATACCTTATACACACTAAGAACATTATGATACTCTATTATACATAATTTCAAATTGTTTATATTTATGAAAACTACAATTGAAATGCACCTGATTTGTGTCCAACCGACAGACAAGTTTATTTTTTTAAATAGGCAATTTTATGGAAATAAAAAATCTAAATAAATTATCCATATGACCAATGAATTGAGCAAAAATGAAAACATTTTTCATCAAAAAATGTCATTGAAATCAGTGAACCATCATTTCTATTCGTCAGCAATAAGGCTTAAGGGGGCTGACAGCTCACGATGACATTTGACAGCTTTTCCCTACCTTCAGAATCTACCGGTGGGCAGGGACCATGTTAAACTGACATAGCGGACAAAACGGAATTAATTCAAGGCAAAAGTGACAAAGACAATCAAGCAATGTGACTAGAATGAAAAGTTATGAAAGCTGATGTAGATATATACAGGATGTCGCTAAAGTTATTACCACTTTTTAAAATTTCATACTTCCAATGGGGGATGGTTTGAGCTAAAATTTGGAAAGTTTAAAAATCAATATGGTGGCCGATAACATCATTCAGGTCCAAAAATTATAGTTTTTCCGATTTGCTTCAAATTAGGCACTCAGTAACACAAGTCTATAAATATTTTTTGAAAAATATTGATTATATCGATATTTGGCCAAAATCACTTATAGCCAAGAAATGTTTCAAAAGATGTTTATGGATTTGTGTTATTGAAGCAAATCGGACAAAACTTTAATGTTTAGACCTGAATGACATTCCCATATTGATTTTTTCAGAATTTTTCCCCCCCGATACAAGTGTACCAAATTTGAGCTCAAACCATCCATGAGAAGTATAAAATTGAAAAGTGAGAGTGACTTTAGGGACACGCTGTAGAATGAACATTTCTGCAGATGGAATCAAAGCTTTTGTAGGTACATAGAATGAAGACAAAATCAAGGTCCTTTTGAAAGACGTCAATTAACTGCTGTAATTTATCATGAAGCCTGCTTTCTATGGCTAACCTTGATGAGTATTCACAGCCTCTACACAAGAAGATTGAAAGTTATTCCCTTTAAAGAGCGGCACCTAAGTCAATACCTGGAACATAGGAGTACAACCTAAACTAATAAAATGCTAATATGCTGTATTTTGAAAGTGTTTTCGTTTAAAGTATTGTTTAAAACTTCCTTCATTATTTAGATAAAAAACTAAAATTAGTTTTACTAGTTCAACAGTTAATTATACAAGCCTGAGTAATGTTGAATAAAAATGGTTAAAATAGAGAACAATCTATAACATTAACCAACACAATTGTTTATGTCGTAAAAAGAGTTTCAGTGCTAAGTTCAATAAAATGGAATTACAAGTACAGATAATTCAACATATTTCTGAGAACATAATTTCTAAGCAACTTTTTGCTCTATACGTATATTTTGATTATTCAGATAAAAAATATATAATTTAGTAAACTTATTCAAGAATGTAATATGAGCAAAATACCAAAACTAAATTTTGAAATAATTATGAAACACAGTCGTGGACAAAACAAAGTACCCGATTAATTCATTCTATAGTGTTCTGCCGAATTAGTTATTAGGCAGGTTCAATTCTATGGCATCCACTTTCTCCATCCTTCTCGGTT
>JAUYWI010063721.1:0-15457 GCA_034780595.1 Parotoplana pacifica
TATTATTAATGGAATAAATAACTAATAGAAATTTAATATATAAGAAACGCACTTTTTTTCCGGACACCCTATATATTCATTATTGAAAAATTAATATTATTAAATATCTCAGTAACAAAAATAAATAATTACATTTTTAGTTGTTGAAAATCACTAATAACATAAGTAATATAATTTTAAAATATAGCATGTGTGTCTATCATAAATTTTGAATTATTAACCTAAATGTAAAAAATCAGTAATTGTTGGCCCTAGCGTTAGGTCAAATTTGATGAGACCTAACATAGTGTCATAAGTTTGAAAGGAGTTAACTAATAGTTGAATATGATATCAAAATTTCAGTTGTAGTCTATTCAAAATTGATATATCGGCCTTTTGAAATGGTCCAAACCAAAAGTCATACTATCTACCTACACTTTGAAATTTAAAAAAATATTTATCTTACAAGTTCAATTTAATATTCCAAATTTAAAGCAATTATTTCGGTAGTTTTTGATATATGAAAAATTGGCCTTTAAACAAACAGCCTAAAGTTAGCTGTTAACAGAAGTATAGAGTTGACAGTCCCCTTGACATATGCGTATGAATGCTGAATGATAAAGAAGTTTATATTAGCATAAAGCTCAAAACTGGCTCTTTCTAAACAAGTACATTATATGCACAATCTACCTGCATTTATCTTTAATATGCGGATAATTGAGAAAAAGATTACATTTTGTTTTATATTACACCGTTCGCACATGTGAGATTAGTTCTCATTATTTACCAGCATGATAACTACACATTTTTGCCAAAATATTTGTCATTAACAGTGAACGGGCATTTCCCGAACCACCAATGGTGGCTTTCAAACTACCACGAAATTTAAAATCTAAATTAATTCGAACCAATGTATTATTTACTCTCAAACCGAAATCTACAACAATAGAATTAATAATCATAAATTTATCAATATTCATAACGGAGGAACCTGTACAACAACCAATTGCATATATGCCACCACGTGCAATGATAGTAAAAGAAAGTTCATATTGGACAAGGAGATCGCATGTTTTTGGTCGTACTGCAGGCCACCGTAGTGATGAAACCATTCAAACAAATTGAAACTGCCAAACATTTCAGATCCATTCACCATAATGATTTCAAAGTCACTTTATTAAACCATACCTACTCCTAATTGGGCATTGGGCATTAGATGACAGATTGTTTTACGAAGATCTTCATATTGCTAATTTAAAATGCTCAAATCCAATTGGCATAAATCAAAGACAATGATATCGATGAAAATGTCAGTAATGTCATTTAATTTTCGTTTAGGTTCTACCTCATTTATTTTTCTGAATCTTTTTTCCAAATTTCATATTTTTGATTTCTAATTTTCTTTCTATGTTTTCTTAATTTTAATTTTATTGTCCATAAATCCGATTTTTATTTATTTATGTTTCTAGTTAACATACTGATTTATCTATGTATACTCCATCAACTGTTATGAATATTCAAATCCATGCATCACCTGTTTTGTTTAATTTTTTAAATAATTCATTGCTATTTAATTTTATTGTAACTGATGAAAACAAATTTTTAGTTGTATGTCGAAAGCGTAATATATATTTTTGGATTTCAATATTAATTTATTTCTATTTTATGTAGTATTTATTACAATATACACTAAATTGCCTAAATTTTTCCGATTCAATTGTGAATTTTGCAAAATCAAAATGTATATTTTAGTTTTAAAAACTTTGTATATTATTGAGTATCTATAGAATTAAAAATATTGATACATAATAATTATTTTATTAATCTCTTTTGTTATTTTTTAGACAGTCATTTATAAGACTCATAAATTAATTATACATTTAATTAATATTATAATATTTTTTTCTTCTGTAACCTGATTCTTATTTGTATATATAATTTATAAGTAAAATTGATAATACTCAATACGGTATAATAAGGTGTATGTAGTTATTTAATAAAATAAAATCCAAATCAATATATTGAATAAAATAAAATAGATATTTTACTAAATAATTGTTCTTTAAAAATATATTAATTTTTTTTTTGTATGGTTCTTAAAAAGCAATTGCATAAAATATTTATTTACTTTTTATCGATTCTTATTGATTTCTTCGAACTTGCGCTACTTCAGATCTAGCTAGACGTTCAGATAGCGGAAATAAAGTTGTAGTAGAGGGATAATCAAAGTGAAATTTGTTTATATTCAAAATCTGCTGTCAAATACTAACCGTGTATTACACGGAAATTTTGAAAATGAATCTGAATAATATGTGAGTCTCCTAAAAGAAATTAACTAATTAATTTTTATATTAAATTAATGTTGTTTCATTTTATAAAACTAAATGAATCACGACAAACAAATTGTGTTTCAAAATATTGGTACCTAAACATTTTAAACTATAATTTCAAAGTTTATATTTTTTTCTAAATTTATCAAATTTATTCTGATTCCTTCCTTCATAACTGCAGTTCTATGACTGATTGCCATTCTGGCCATTGCTGGTTCCTTCCTTTGCTAGATGGTCAGCTTTCTCATTCCCCTCAATTCTGGAATTTAATCTCCAGATTTTCTCCAATAATTTCATTATTGAATCTCCTGGTGATCTCCGCTATGTCCGAGTCCTTGATCGTAACATTAACTCCTTTAATTCTCTCCAAAACAGCCTTGCTGTCTGAAAAATTCTAATAATGTCTCTCTCTTTATTCCTTCTTTGATTGAACTATTAGTTATAATGTGGATCACAGATTACACATATGGATCATGAAAGACTTATCACTTTTTTGTGAAAATTTGGTCATCGGTATTTAATTTAGTTTTTGGCTTGTATTTTTACTTGCATTAATTATATTTTTCAGCAATAAGATATTATTCTAAACATAGTCCTTCCCATACCATGCATAATTCTATTTTGTGATTACAATCCATGAAAATTCCAGACCAAAAAACCATTTGTGTTATATGTAAAATATTTTCTCATTTTTGTCTTAAGCCACATAAGATTTACCACAGTATTCTTTTATTTATATTTAGATAATGTAAAAGTCATGTTTTGGTTTTGATCAGAGACATACAATTAAATTTTCTGGAATATTTTAAACATTTTTCTTAATTTCAGTCGGTTATACAAATAAAGATATCAATTATTTATGGGATCCAGAAGATGCAGTAGGAATCGATCCTGGAGTCAAATTGCCCCAATATGTTGTCGAAGGAACCAAAGAAAAAGTTAAACTTATTCAACTTTCCACAGGTACTGATTTATCTAATACAGTAATAACCAGGTACTTTAAAGTGACTTAAATCATCATTGGCTCTTGAGTAATGTCTTTTTTTAAATTTTACTTGCATATTACTACCACTTAATAGAAGTCTCTCTACAAAGACTATACCAGGTGATTCAGAAGTCTAGACACCAACAAGACATGTATTTATAGCAAAGAGAAATCGATGCAGAATTGCATACTCTCTGAATAAGTATGTACGTCCCTATTCTGAGAGTATGTGATTGTGCATGAATGTCTTCTCATGTGACAATGAAAATAGCCGACAAATCGAAGAAAAGTTGCAACAAATTCCACAAATCATGGTCCGGAAAAGTATGAGGAATTTCCATGGCCGCATCCAAAAGGTCATTAAAATTGATGGAGAGCATTTTGAAACGTAAATTGTCATGTAGACACAAACTGAATTATTTTTAGTCGAGTGGTAGCGTGTTGGATTACGGATCGGGAGGTACCCGTTTCGAGACCAGATCGTGGTGGACAGGGTTCCGAAAGTGCTCAGGGACTAGACAACCACCTCCGACCCGCCTGATAAGTAGTCAAGGTGTACACATGAGAGCCGGTCTTAGCCCAAGGACAGTGAAAAAAGGTTGTCATTTGTCGGTCAATGTGTTGCGCCCCTTTGGTGACCGTTGGGTAGTGACTACACCACGTAGCTTGCGAAATGCACACACTTCCTTGGGCCACAGCAAGGGCTTAAAATAGCTGTGATCGGTCACCAGAGGTGACCCTCATATGGGTATTTACCTACAAGTCAGTAATTCAACAACAACAACAATTAAAATGAAAATATATTGTAATATTGTTGGTGTCCAGACTTCTGACTTCACCCTTTATATTCAAATGTCGCCTTTCTATAAGTAGCAAACATTTCAGGAAAAAAAGTATTCTGAAATTTCACTTTCTGTTAATTTTAAGTGCATAATAAATAAATGAAAGACCAAAAAGAGTGTCCTAAATTCTAAAATAAGTGCAATCATTGTGGGTGTTTGCTCTAAATATAGAGAAAAGATATTTAAAATAACATCTTCTATTAGAGCTAACAAATCAAAAATATATGATTGTTATTTGTGGAAATTATTTGTGTTAGATGTCTAATGTCCTTAATTTTTGTTTTTTGCTTTAGAATTAGGTATTTAAGCATTTGAATTTATAGTAAAATTTTCAGTTGTTTATTGACTTTGTTAGCTCTAATATTTGGAAATATCATTAATCTAGCAACAGAATTTAAAAAATCAATTCGGTGAGATACACTCTTTTCCAGCTTTGAACAGATAATTTGGCTATTTAAACTACATAATTAAACAATATGTCAATTGAGTAGCAACATTCTTATATACTACTTTTGGCAGACAAGTAGTGCAACCCAGGATAGCTATTTCGACCTTGTCATGGATGCATCAGCTAGGCATACCCAAACTTGTCAATGCAAAGTAGTTTGATAGTGCTGGCCTTCTTATCAAACTTCTTTGCATTGACAAGTTTTGGTATGCCTATGTGATGAGACCATAACAAGGTCAGAATAGCTATCCTGGGCTCCCACTATTAGTCTGCAACTGTAGTATAAGATAGTTGGTACTCAATTGACTTTTTGCTTTTGAGTTTAAATAGCCAAAATATCTGTCCAAAGCTGGAAAGGAGTGTAACTTACCTACTTGAATTGATTTTTTATTCCAACCAGCTTGGCCACATATTCTGCTTTTAACAATAAAATAAAAAATTGTTTAAACTAACATGCATTTTGACCTTTTTGGTTTTAAATTTCCATTGTTTTGTAATCAATTTATATAATCTGTGGTTGTTTTACAAAACGGATGATACAAGCTAAGGTTGAAACGTAATCATATATCTTTAAAAATGATAGTTATCTTTTAAAAAAATCCCTAGCAATGTTCTAAAGCATATCAAATGAATCTTTAGATATGGTAACTAAGGTTTTATGTGGTCCAATAACCATAAAATCATAATGTGCGGACAAAATAGTATTAGATAGCTTGTTGGCTTGCTATATAGGTAATCGTTGCGTTCATTAAATATGGTAACTAAGGTCGCGTATGGTCAAATGCCCAAAATACATAATTACATGGGATAATTTTTTAAAAACTGGTTGTTGCTATGCTATATTGATGACCCTAGCAACAGTTGCTAAATAAAAATTTGACTAAATAAAAGTTCATATATGGAAACCAAGGTTTTATGTGGTCAAAGACCCATAAAAGTAGTTAGGTGGCATATTTATAAAATTCTATGTTGCTATGGAATATTGACGTCCCTAGCAACCGCAGAAATGTCTGACAACGGATTTTTACTTCTAACCCCAAAATTTGTCTAAGCGCCAAATTTCTCTAAAATTGGTTAATATCTAGACTATAACATCGGTGCTGAAGAAGAAGGATAAAGAGAAGAAGATGGAGAAAAAGAGACAAAACAAGAAAAAGCCAGATTTTGGAGATACAGTATCTCCTAAGCTACTTGGCCTATTTTGATCAAATTTAGCCTGAATGAATTGCATGAATTTCAAGTCAAGAAAGCAATTTAGAATTGAATAGGAAGGCCCATTTTCAACGATCCTATAATGTCCATTAAGGAATGCTGAGCATAAGAGCTAACAGCCAATTGCCATTGGCGTAACCCTATTGACAGTTACTATAGTCAAATGTTACTATGAATCACAGAAATACAGTTCTATTTATATCCCTATATTTATACTATGATAACAGATTTTGATATACTAACGCTATCAGTAGTAGTGAAATTGGACACCTATGAATTCTGAGTTGATAAGCCCAATTTATTTTTTGACAACCCCCCCCCCTCCAATCACATGTGTCAATAATGGTACATTTAAGTTACCCCCTCCTCGTGAGCCAAAAACTTGTAAAAGTTTCGTGAGTATAGGAAATACTGCTGGTTTAGCAGTATACTCGTATAACGGCTGGTAATTTGGTATTTTTCAGTCAGTACCGCAGCGAATATTAAAATTTAATCCTTTATACTTGATATTGGGAGAACAGTCTATCAACAATCTTAGATTTATTTTGGATTAATGTTTGATTCATGTTGGATTAGTTTTTCGTTACAGTTAGTTTTAGACCTTATTAGATAATGGGTAAGTTAATATTTATAAAATGAAATAAGAGAATTAAATTTAGAGAAACGTAATTTAATGAGAAAAATAAACAAGAAGAAAGTATTTAAAGAACCATGTTTAATCATAAAAAAGCGACTAGTTTCGTAAATCTATGTATTTACATTGTCAGGCTAATTACGTTTCTCTATCTTTATTAGTTTGGTGATAAAATAGATGAATTTGTTTAATGATGTAATTAAAGTGTTCATCACTAGCCAAAAAGAAATAACAATTAGGGCAAATGTATGTAGTTTCACAAAGACCATTAAAATTAATATTCTTATAAGTAATAACAATAAATTTCCATTTGTAATAACTTAAATACAATAATTGTAGAAGAGATTGTACAGCCGCAGTGAAATTTCTAAACCGGAAGAATAAAACAAAACTGTTTTGAAACTAGGATGTTAAAGTCTATTTTCAATTTTCTCTCTAGACTAACTGTTACCAAAGTGATCTTGAATAATCTCCTATTAGTATGCTATTAATAGTTACTACAAAAATAAAAATAATAACTTTTCTACCTAAAGGGTAATTTATGCAACCTAATTTGATCAATTCTGAATTTTGTTTTGTGATCAGCAATGTTCAAGTACCTACTTCAATTTCAACACATAAAACTGTAATGCATTAAATGATCGAAACACCTATTGCAACTGTATAAAATTGTAATGCTTTTTATTAAAATCGGAAGATCCATTGCATGGAGTATTACAGTCTGAACACAATAAGCATAATTAGAAGAAATGTAAACCAAACATAGGCATTATTAACATCCTATTCGCCAGGTTAGAACCAGGCAACGCTGGATTGAGAGTCCATTGTCTAACTACACGACCAGCGCTCTGTACAGAAGAATAGAAACAAAGCAAATTACTGGAGATAGTTTTGCTATATTTCGTAGTACGAAATCACAGCTACTTAAAAACAATCAGATATTATGCGAATACGTAAGAACTGTCCCAAAATCGTATTTTGAAATGTGCGAAATATGATACATAGTTTTTTCAATATATTTTGAATATCTAAAGTAAATAATATGGCTTCAACAACTTCACTATCTCACAATTATAATCTAAATACACTTTTCTATTCTTCTACTGGCATTATATTAATTTTCTAATCTTTTGTAAGGCACCAAAGTGGCCCAGAGTGTTTTTGAAAGGTATTTCGAAGCTATTTGACAAGTCCTTAAAACAAAGAATATGGCTTCAATCAGCTTCAACTATCTCATTTTTAGATCCTACAGACAATTGTTTATCTTTTTAATCCCAATATATTGGGTTTTCAAGCTTCTGTAAGGCATTAGAGATTACTAAGATGCCTATAGTGGTTCTGAGAGTTACTGGAAGTTAGTTCTCCAGTTCCCAAAGACCAGAATATAGTATCAATTAGCTCAATAAACAGCATTAGGTGCAAATACATTGTCCCTAGATACAGAATAGGGGCTGATTGCAGTCACATTCTGGGTTATTTTGTTTAATAATGGCATTAGATCAGGGCCAAGTTGGTATAAAATGATTCCGATAGCAACTGAAAGCCATTTTCAATCCTTGAGGTCAAAATGTGGATCCAGTATCTCATTAGGGACAACTTATTTGCACGAAAGGTATTTATTGAGTTAATTTAAACCATATTCTATACTTTGGAAATTAAACAAATAAATTCCAGTAGTTCTTTGTGGACCTCCCATTCCTTAAACAATACGATGGCATTAGAAGGATAAAGAATGGTCTAAATAATCTGACAATGAGATATTGAGATGCCGATTGGAATCACATTCTGTCTTTAAGCACTTGTCAAATAGCTTCAATGTACCATTGGGTCACTTTGGCTCCATCTAGTGCATTACTAAAGTTTAACAAACTAATATAATGACATTAGAAAAATAGAAAATGGTCTTTAGAATATAAATGTGATATTATTGCTTACATATATCCATTCTGTACCACTTTGGCTTTGATCTAGTACGTAGCATCAGTAAACATTTTATCAGTTAAATATTGGTGTCAAAGATGTATTAGCTATATAAATAACAACTTTTAAAATACATTTATATGGAACAAAATATTTCTATTTATGCCTAAATATATTTTTATATTCGTTTCCAACGGTTCTGGCTAGAAATAGTCTAAGACGTCAGAAGGTAACCTTGTATGACCCTCAAAAGATGTTTTTTTAACTTTGGGTATACATTTCTATTAGATGGTAATACATTTATATGGTCTAAACTGTTTCCTTTAGCTGCAATTTGGACGACTTCAATATTGGTGGCAGCCATCTTGGACGCCATTTGAATTTGTCAAAATTGTCATGAGTGGTAAGGTGGCACCCAGCAAATTTATCAATAAGGACCTATCATAGATTCAAAATAAGTTAAAAACAACTAAGCACCTATCTTGCACACTTCGGCTAAAAATCCGCTTTTCGTACCAGACGAATTTCTTCTGTCTTAGCCGGACGTTGTGATTCTCAGTTTGTGTGAATATTAGGGACAGTCTGTTTGTGTTCAGATATTATGTGATTGTTTATAAGTACATAGTTATGCTTCCATACCAACCAAATTAATATAGAAAAACCATCTTCTGTAATTTGTTGTGAGTATAAGCTGTGTTTATGAGCACCTATTATTTTGTACAGAGCGCTGGTCGTGTGGAAGGACACTGGATTCTCAATCCAGAGGTCTCCGGTTCTAAGCTAACTATGTACTCCAGAAAATAGGATGTTAGTAACGCCTATGTTTGGTTTGGCATTTCTTCTGTTTATTTTATTTACTACTTGTAGAACATATTTGATAGTAAAATATTTTGAACATTAACGTGCAACAATTTTAGATGTGTAATACACAACTTACCTCAAATCGGTTATTCCCGCCACATGATGGCTTTCCAAAGTTTTTACAGCATTTCCTGTTTCAACAACATTATGATCTCTTTCTTTCACATCATTTGCATATGTCTGTTAAACAAAAAGTCAAATAAAATAAATAAAATGAAAAATTTGAATTAAATCACACTGGATTAGATTTGTTTCATTTCTAATACAGAAAACTGTTTTATTAAAAAATATTTTCTATCTATATGGAAATCTCGAAGTATCAGTGTTAGGAATGGTCAACAGCTTTGAATATCTGAAAAGTCTGAGAGATTATTAATTTTAAGAAATAGAAAGTTTACAATGTATTATATTATATTTATCAAAGGGTAGAGACATAGGTAGTAAGATCAATAGAAGAAAATATCCTAAGAAGAACAGAAAAGGTTATGGTTAGAAAGATATATGGAGTTAAGCAGCAGGATAAGATGAATTCAGAATTGTTGATGGCAAAGTTTGGTCTGCACGAGTCCATTGTAGGTAGTGAGACACAGCTGTCTAAGATAGTGTGGTTACGTCCTGAGAAAGGAAGAGGATAGTGGTGTAAAAAGGGCATGAAATCTCGGAGTGGAAGGGACGAGGGAGAGAGGGCGCCCAAAGTTGACCTGTAAAAAGTATGGTGATCATGCAGATAGAAAGCGCTGGAAAATCGGTGTGTTTAGTTGGAAAGAATGAGGGTCGGTGACTCCCTGTCAGAAGAAATAAACCGACCTCTAAAACTAAATGATAATGATGATAATTTTTGTACCTGAATTAAAATGTTTTTTATTACTAAAATTTGATTTAAAATAGCTGCTGTTTTCTAAAGTGATTTCTAATAAATTTCCTCTGTAGATTATGTACATATGTAATTACCATTATCAATAAAATGCTGACATGCTAAACACATAATATCTTCGTTTTGGCAACAATACATACTTCAATCTTGAAATGTGTATTGTTGCATAAAAATATACAACATAATATATAAAGCAAGAAAAGTTTCACTGAAGAAGTCTAAATAAAATAGTTTAAATCAATTTAAGAACAAACAGTATGGATAATAATATGACCAACTAAATATGTAGTTTTTATATGTTTATACTATTTTAATTATACCATTTGTTCTTTAATAAGCAAGAGACTTCAAAGCAAAGAATTACTTGTATAACCATTCAAAAGTAGAAATAATATAAATATCTAATATAGTGAGTATACTTTATCAATCAGCTTGATATAATTAGTACTAAATGTCAGGTAGGTATTCAAACCTTCAATAGTTTTGTATTAGATATTTATTTTTTTAAATCTGAAAATATTTCAACTACGCACACAAAATATCAAATTAGATTTTATTAATCACTTCTGTTGTTTGTTATAACTAATTCGCAAATCTAATAATGCTCTTTACTTTCTAAACAAATTGTCAACTGAGTAGGTATTATTACCAACGATTATAAAGTAGGTATAATCTAGTTGAAAAAAACAAATGCATTTTTGTGATTAAATTAACAAAATATACTCATTCGTAGGTACAATATCAAATTACAAAACAAACAAAACCAATAAACAACCACATATAAACAGAAATCATTTAAAATTGAATATAGCAAATATCTTTTACATAAAAGAAAACAAATATTAATTCGAAAACTATAATGTGCAATATTACTATACAGTAAATTTTTTTACTTTAGTTTGACAACTGTGAACATAACTAAAATTTAAATATGAATAAATAATATCATAACAAGGTATTCATAAGTAGAAATAAAACCTACCATACCATAATCTTATTAATAAATATTAGAATTCCATACAAATGGTAAAAATCTATCACTTAGCTTATCATATTAATTTTAAAAAGCTTCTCAATTCCCTTCCACTGCAAATAGCGGTATCACGGGAGATACTAACCTTTTTCGGGATACCAAATGTTATCTGGTGGTATCCCTGAGGGATACCACATTTTTGTTAAAGATTTATTTGTACCTTACTATATATTAATTTTAAGCTGTGAAAGATCTATTTATAAATTAAGGTGGTGCAGTATTAACGACACTTCAAAACCGAACAACGGACTCTGAAACTAAATCGAATGACATATTACGGGCACTCAGCTTCTTTTCATTACCATTATGGCGGGATGGACAAACGGACGTTCTTCAAACTGAGGCAGAAGAACATCTTAAATTGCTGTATCAAAGATTCAAGGTTTCTCTTATTACTGTAGCCTATGATTACGGCCCGCGGTTTCCGAGCTCATAACGATGGTAGACGAATTGTCCAGCTCTTTAAAATGTAAGAATGACAACATTTCTGACACCAATGACATTCTATCTTGGAGTAGGCATCAATTATGGCTTTCTCGTTGTGCTCCAAATTTGTCAATACTGATTCGTTTAATCGTAACCCTTCCTATATCAAGCAGCGATTACAAAAGAGGTTTCTCCGCAATGAAAAAAGTTAAAACAGATCACCGAAAATTTGTCTCATCATCAGCAACGCAATTGAAGATTTCGAGTAAACATTTTTAGGAGGGAAAATCACGTCGTCCAAACCACAAGAAAACAAGTGTACTCCAGACAGATGAGGATATCGTTGACCTTCTTTTGACAGAGGAATCTGATAATTAATTATTTACTTTATATTTTACCTCTAGATTCACGATACATATTAATTATGTACCTTAACATATACTTAATTACACATAATCATGTGTACAACTTTATTCCCTTTGAAATTTTTGTACCATTATTATTAATAGTTTAGTTCATGGCATTTATTAAAATTTATAGTAAATTTTCTGGGATACTAACTTTGTAGTCGGGATACCAAAGGTTTTAATGTGGTATCCCGGTATATGTATGTATATTGTGCATTCTTGTTGATTTATATTTGTTTTCACTTGTTTATACTACACCTTTTAGTTTTGTACTTTACTATAAAAATAGATGATTTTTATTCTTACTTTTATTTCTTTATTAAGTTGTCTGACTACTGCTGTGATAGTTCTAACGTGTTCCTGCAGCAATTCACGAGCATCTTTTTCTTCCTGCCATGTGCCTTTCGTGTAATTAAGACTTTCCATGAGATCTTGTTTGATACGAATTGCTCGATCAAGGAGCTGCTGGGTTGTCTTTTCCTGCACATCCAGGCGTGTTTCCAAGTCAGCCAGTCGTGGATGATCAACTATGGGACTTCCAGCTACTAACTGGGGTCGGTATGTCCGTACTCCATGGAATGAGTCATCATACGTTGTTCTGATCGGAATAGGTGGTAAATATCCTGCATTTGTAGGTGATCGGGACATCACTTATTGGGACAAGCACAATATGGCGTTACCTATAACATTTATAATAAAATACATAAATATAATATTCTTAATAGAGATTCAATCATTTGATCAACTTTTAAAAGTGGTAGTTTGGTAGCAATTAAACTGGTACCTAATTTTAATATAATATTTTGTTTGGACAAGAGTAGGAAGAAACAATGGATGACCAAACTGTAAAATGAATGGAAAAAAGATTTGTATGAATTACTTTAGTATATCTGATATACTTAGTCAAAGTTAACTTAACAGATAGGTAGATCAATGCATACATAAAAAGTGAGTAAAAAATCATTTATATAGGCGCTTAAAACAATGGATATGTCGCTATTAGAAAAAACTGTTTACAAACAAATATGTAATTGTGGTGACTAAATCTATAGTATAAGCTGCAATTCATTCAGTCTGAAGAAAAAATTGGTCTACAGATACTTTTATTCACAAAATTTTTCTTTGATGTTGTTATATACAAACCAAAAAAAACCACTTTGGTGTACAGTTTATCTAAATTGGTTCTGGAGTTTTTTAGGTACGATCTTCCAAAATGCTATTTGATGTCCCAACCCATTCATAAATATTAGCAACTTTCATTACTGAAAACAATAAATATGGTTCTTGGACTAAAAATTCATATAGTTTGTATATTCTTTGAAAGTGATTCAGTAAATCAAATATTAGTTTACAAGCACAATATGTAACAGTTTTTGAATTTGTATCTCTTTCTTATTGTCTTTTGTATGATAATTTAAAAAGTCTAATGTTAATCATATCAGTGGATCAGGTATAGTGAAAATAAATATTATAATAATGTGTTTATTTGAAGTAAATGGAATTGAAAATAGTACCAAACAAATTGAATCATAGGCTGGAAATACATAAAATTTGTTTTTTTCCTCTAAGATTAACATCCCAATTTGTAACTAAATTGTAGTTCTTAACCTATTATAATTTTTAGAAATATTTTAAATTTTAGTACCTGTAAATGCTTTGTGATTCATTGGATTTTATTTATTAACAATAGCTCTGTAATAATAGTTTTGAATGTCACTGCCTCCATTTAGGTTTATTGCTTCCATTACTTTTGTATCTTGCAACTAAGCAATATTCTACATAGCAAGAAAGTAATAGAACATTGTTAGCCAGTTACACAACCATATGTATTGTAGAAAATAATAAAATATATATAATCATAAAGTTTCAACAGTATGGTGCTAATATTTAGATGTCATGGTTCACAATTTGTATCTGTTCTCTAACTTACTCTTGGTTAATCTATATTGTTACTGTTGTACTCCATAAAAGTAATACTCTTGAATTTCTTCTTTCTTTAGTATCTTTTTACTATTTTCAATAGGGTATCTAATTGAAACATTAGATATTATATCTGTGAACATAATTTTGATAGGAACTGTTGCAAGAAATGCATAGTAACTTTTTATATAACTATCATTTTTAAAGATATTTGATTACATGAGACCTTAGTAAGTATCACCAATTTTGCAAACCAGTAACAAATTTATATGAATTCATTACAAAAATAATGGAAATTAAAGACCAAATAGGTTAAAAAGTGTGTTAACTCAAACCCTAAAATAATGAATTCATTTTTAGTTATTTTAGGATAAATGATATTTTAAAATATTAGAGCTACCAATGTCAATTATTGTCTGAAAAAACATGAATGTATTGAGTAGGTACCTAACTTTAAAAATAAGGAACATCTAACAAAATTAAGTTCCAAAAATACCTACAGTAGGGACAGAATTACTTGTGACAAAGGCAACAATTTTGAGTTCTTTTTTTAACCTAATTTTTTTATGTTTTAGTGAAAATGAATGGGTCTTCTAGAACCTATTGTGAATATTTAAGACCATTTGATTGCAAATATAAAATGATTTCAGAAATGTTAGTGTAAATAGAAATTATGAAAAAATGTTTAAAAATACCCAAATTATTGAAAATTACAGAAATTGAATTTTTAGCCATACCTTTTCATTAATTTGATTTTTGAATGATTGAAAACATTAAAATGGTAGAATTAACAGTAAGGCATCATAATCAGTCAGTACTATTTGAAGAGCAGTGGGTTCAGTATCAATAATTCTGCTCAGTGTGATTACACAATAGCCAATTTGGCTCATCAACACATCAATGCATTTATTGTCAATAAATCTCAGTTGCTAGCAATCTGATGATTTGTTTAAAGTGGACATCAGAACTATTTAACTATTCCAAATGCACATACACAAATGTATTCATAAAAAATAATTAATAAAATAACCTTGACCACTTATCAGGTGGGTTGTCTAGTCACTGAGCACTTTTAGAACTTGTCCACCAAGTGTCAAACCAGGTACCCACCAATCTTCATTCAATTTAATTAAATTTTTTTAAACTGTTTTATCACATACCTCACTGCATTTGGTATTTAACTTCACTTTGTTCACTAAGAAACCTCAATTTATTCAGCATTAAATCAAATTAGCTTTATTCTAACTTTGTGAGGCATGTGAGTTTATGCTATGAAGAATAAGATTGATTAAAAATACATTTTAGAAATTAGCTCCTGATATTCACCTCAGTCACTCATGGTCTTAGAATTTCTCCTCTCTAAAGGAATTTTAGCAGCCACTGAGTTAATTGATTTCCAATCTTTATGCCATAAATGATTCTTGTTGAAAAAAGTAAAAAAAATAATATAATTTTTTAAATTTTGTTTATAAAATAACATTAATTGGCTTCCTGTAATTTTGATAAAAAGTGTCCGGATTTTTAATGACATATCCGGATTTTTAAATGTCACAGGTTTAAATATAGCATAGACCAGCTATCTACAA
>JAUYWI010063732.1:0-15454 GCA_034780595.1 Parotoplana pacifica
TCGAAAGCTTTGCTGTAATCGATGTAGCAGATGAACGTGTTGTGATCGTGGGATATTGTTTTTTCTATAATTGTTCTACTACTTTAGTAGTAAAAACTATTAATAAACCTGCAGCTATATTTTATACAAATCTCCGCTTTGTCGACAAACATTTTACTAAATTTATATAAATTTTTACAAATTAATCTAGAATTAGATAATGAATGGGTGCTAAAGCAGTCGGTGCAATGGTTTAGCTATTCTTCTGGAGCTAATCAACCTGTTGTATCATAGGTGTTTTAGGTAGTTTCCAATGAATAGATATAATTTATTAGTCATTTAAAGTCAATATACTTCCAGATCTAAAACACAGTATGCTTTAGGTTAGCCCGGGTTCACAATATATTTGCAGAACATTAATTGACAACACTGATCGTCCAGGGCATCAAACTAGGCTAGAAATTCATGTTTCTGAGACACCAATGAGAAACTTCTATCTAGAGCCAGCATAACTACTAAAGCTTACGTTTTCAAGAGAATGTGTGCTTCATGTAGCCGGTGCCGCGAATAAATATAACATCCATTGCTGGTTTCCACAAAATCCGATTATCCCAATTTGCATCGCAGCTGGAAAAACACAGTCAATCACTCTGTTGCCATGTATTGGTTTTGGTGGTATTATAGATTCTAGAAGTACCTGGCATGTTCGAGCTGCCAGACGTGAAGAAATGGAATTTTTCTGCCAATAATTTATATTTTAAATTCTAATTTAATTTATATTTGCCAAAATATAATTAGGAATTTCAAAATCTAATATTCTGATCATTTGCACTCTGTTAATGGGTTTGTAATTAATTTGTACGGCACCATATGTATAGTATAATGTCCCTGTGTACAACTCTTTAAATATTACCATTATTTGAAGTACAATAATATTTACCATTTTTAATATATGTATACAGTAGTACATAGAATGTGATTATGATATGCATTCTTAGAAG
The DNA here is from genome assembly GCA_034780595.1 of Parotoplana pacifica. NCBI lineage: Eukaryota > Metazoa > Platyhelminthes > Proseriata > Otoplanidae > Parotoplana > Parotoplana pacifica. The sequence continues at coordinate 981 of JAUYWI010063732.1, forward strand.
TGTAAAATATATTATTTCATTACACTAATTCATATTTGGTTGACATTTTTATTTGGTCATCAACAAGTATATCTATTATTTAAACAAAATTTTGGTTCAGAAAGCACTATACAAATAATGTACACTCAAGACCTACATTTGTATAAGTACACAAAGCAGACACATATTATATTCCATAGAAAGTGGTGCCTACTTTTAGTTGTCGAGGATAAATTTTATAAGGGAAGTGCCTTTTTGTATGTTTTGCAATAAATGTGGTCACTTATCATGTATTATCCACTTCATATTGAAGTAGCTTTATAGTCAAATAATGTGGTATATATTTTCACTAACTGATCAGAGTGCATAGAATTGAATGCCACTTTTATCATAAGCCGTGAAATCAATATACAAAAATCCGTATAAGCACTTTCTGTTTCAGACAATTATTTTTTGGAAATTGGTTGTCTTAAATGCAGAATATTCTTTGTATAGATCCATTGATGTATGTCTATGTAGTTTTGGTTTTACTGTCTCAGAAAAGAAAGCTAACTGGTTCATAAAAATTAATTTTGCATGTTTTTTAAAATATCTATTTTATTTTAAATCACATTCCAGTATTTTTTAAATTTTGTAATCTGATCCTAGAAACAAATAAACCAAAATGCTTAAACATTGACTTAACTACACTAGGTTTTCCTAAATTAACAAACAAACAGAAAATGATGTGCAATTTATTAATAAATTGATAAAACGGTGGTCTACAATTGTTATTACAACTAGCAGTGATTTGGGTGTTGTTTATTCAGCTATGAAAGAATAAGATACTATGCAGAGTATCTTGTTTTATATATTGGTGCTGGTTCTGTCAACCCTTTGTTCAGAATATTTCCTGATTGCTTCTATGTTGAATGGATGTAATATGCTTATTTAGAGCATATTGTTTTAATATAAGGGTGTTGGTTCTGCCAACTCTTTGTGAGAATATTTCCTGATTGTTTATCTGTTGGATAGATGTAATATGCATTTTTTATTTAACGTATATCTCCGTCACAGGTTGTTGATAAACTCTTCTTTAAGTAAAATTTAGGAAGATGGGTACATAATGAATATTACCAAAGCATTTTTTACTAGTTTTGCGTAAAGGCTTGACCTGGCTGTAAAGCTAATCAGTACATTTAAGGGTACAACTGAAGTACAAATGAAAAAATTACCCTAAGAATACAAATGCAGCTATCATTATATAATTTTATACACATATGTGTGTATATAATATTTTTCATATATAAGTAGAGAAAAGAAATTGTTGGAAATAATATTACAAATATAGACAGTTTACAACTTGCATTACCACATTAAACTACAATTATCACCCATTAACGATTACTTAAAAGAAGTTTCCCAATCGATTTAAAAATATCATACAGAGTCATTGTACTCATTCCAAGAAATATGCCAATATTTCCAGCGATATCGGAAATCAAATCAAAACGACCATATATGTATTCTTCAGTCTCGACAGTAATTCTACTCTCTTTTGCATAAATAGTAACCATACTGAACTGGTGTTGCGTGAGCTCGTTAAGTTGTTGAAGTACTCCTTTTGTTAATTGTCCTTCAGCAGCAAGTTCGATAGTTTCGATCTGCCCTTGAAACCAATAATAATAGTGACGTGGCATTGAGTTTATGTTAAACCTGGTCATGTTTTCATCGTCTACTATTTTTTCATATGCTTTTAAAATAAAGTTTTGTATCTCTCTGTTTGTTGCCCAAACGTTGGTATTTGTGGATAGTGAATAAACCGTCTTATTGCATATATTTGGGCATATTTGTAAAAGGTTAAAAAAATGTTTTCGCTTTTTGATCCCTTCGAAATAGCAGCGAAACTGTTCATAAAGTGGTTTAATTCCTGTATCGTTAACAATTGAATAATTGAGAAATTGGTATGTAGAAATGTTTTTGTTATTAAAGTGTTCCAAAATCAATAAAAATTGACCACCAATATCTTTGTTATAGGCTTCAGTTAGAAATTGTAGACAGCTGGCAGGAATATTTGATGCACTAGCAGGATTCTTTCTTTTGTAAAGTTCAGGATCTTGGCAATTGCAGTCGCGCCATATCTTCTCCTGTTTTTGTTTTTCAACACAGTCCATATCTGAACTTGTGTACTGCTCTTTATAGCCAACAACACTTGACATTGGTTGGTCATCAATACATTTTTTCTCAGATCGATTTTTTGTCACTAGTTTTTTTGAAGAAATTAATATTTCTGTTTCACTTCCAACTGAAGATTTAACTGCATTGTTTTCTAAATCAAGAAGAGATTTCGGCTGATGAATTGATATTATATTACCTTTAAATACGGAAGTAGTTTTGTTCCACATTCTGAAGTCTGAGGGTAAATACCCACCATTTAAAATAAGCCTCAGTCCATTTTTTTTACCAGATTCAACAGTGGAGCGTTCATTAAATTTGAAGGTAAAACATCCAAATTGAAATGGATGGAAATGATGTGTGAAATTACTAAACGAACATTCCTCTCCTTTGAAGGAACAGTACACAATGACGTCACTCGGTTTTTGTGTAAATGTCATGTTCTCTTGATTAGATTGTAGTAATGAATAGGCAAACGCATCATCAGTGTTGTAGCCATTATTTATTAACATATATGCATAGTACTTGAAACGAGCGTAATACTCAGAATTTTTGCCATATTTCCTAATTTTATCCCAGTCATACCTTGCATTACTGCACACCGTTATATCGGGCCATTCAAAGGGCACACTCTTTGGGTATGAATTCACGGCTACAGGGCTGTTGATATAAACGATAACAAGACCATGCAGAACATACCCAAATCCACATAACGCTGCCATAAACATCGCTGTCCAGGTCATGTTGCACGCGAGCTTTTGCCTCTCCACCGGTTCAGGTGTTAGTTGTGATGTATTTCTCTTAACGACGGCTGTTTGCGACTCAGAAGTTTCAGAATATTGTGACTCTGGGCGAAAATGAAAAATAATTGTTGAGTTAGAAGTTTCGAAAGACAGTAAAAACTTATAACTTCACACAACAAATTAGTATAAGAAAATTTGTATAGAAGAATGTAATAGAAGAATTTGTAATAGAAGAATGTTAATTTTCTTATATATTTTTTGCTCGAAGAATTAATTATACAATTTTCTTTTTTTATTAACAATAAAACCTCACTTAAAATATCAAAATCTGGAACCAAGAATAAAATTAACAAATTGCAGAGAGAAATCTGAATTTAAGAATAGTTATCAATGGTTACGCAATGTTTTTAGGAATATTTATATGTATATGTACAATTATTTTATAGGCGAATATTTCTATGTGATTAAATACATACTATTTTTGGTAGCCAAACTGTTAGCTAAGAATTTAATTATTCAATTCATCATTTATTTAACTTTTTGATTATTTGAATAGCAGTATTTTCTATATGATTTTGTATGCACTTACGACAAAAGTATTTTGAAAATATTATGCCATCAATGTCATCCATCAGTCTGTTGGTGGCATAGAATATACAGTAGACTTGCAATTTTGTCATAATTTTCATTAATAGATGTAAAAAGAATAAAATAGAATAGAAAATGTCCAATATATTAAGGAGAAACCAGAGACTATGAAGAAAATAGACATAGGGTGGTCTGCATAGAAAGCAACTATCAAGTATCTTACTAGAAAATGCTAGTATAAAGTTCTATCTTATCGTATTTGACGCACCGAAAGTAACTAGCTAGATTCTTAATATAAAATACACGTTTACAGCTAGAAAGTTCATATGGGTATCAAGATTGTTGAATAGCTATCTAGGTGCCATTGCTAGCAGTACAGTTTCAATAATCAATAAATTTATCTTCGCTTTTCACCATTCATTCTCATTTATACAAACAAATCATTTTACAATTTTGTGCAATATTTAGTATTTACAATGCCGAACGGACAGGCGCAACCAAGGTCAAAATCTCCGAAGAGAACCAATCAAGGAATAGCCGTGCCTGGGTTCCTTGTATGCCAATTTCTTGGGCATTCGATTTTGATAACAGAGTAGTTTTAATTCGGTTTGCGTTAATGAAGCCATTATTAGAAGTACATATATACAATAAGTAATTCACTTTATAAAACAAGTACTTTTGGTGTATACAGTTGGGTAGAACGTTCTTTTTGAAAAAAGTTCTATTAAAAAATTCTAGGAAGATACATCCTAAACAAGTTACTTTCTATGCATACCACCCATACTTAAATAATTTGCTTTCTTTATAAGATAATAAAGCAGGTGTTAGATTCGTTGTTAATTGTGTTACTTATTATAGTATGATTGTCATTGTATATCTATCTATCTATAGTGTGTTCTGCCGGTTTTATAATAATTGCTCAAGGTGTTTGAAGGTTTTGACTTGTTCAACTTGTTGATTGTTAAGTGTAATGTTCATTTGATCCTGCCCATTTCTTAAATCTCGCATTACCTTTGTCCTCTTTATGTTTATCTACGTGTTGAAGTGCTTTGCTTTTCCATTTAAGCTGTACACAAGGTTCTTTAGTCCTTCTTAGTTTGCTACCATTGCTTGATCGTCTACGAATCGCACTTCTACAGTTTTTCTCCTAATATTGTTACTCCGTCTTGTAAGTTGTTAATTGCTTCTATCACCATAGGTTCTGTGTACATATATCGAGAATAAAAGCGGCGATAGTATAGGCATCGTAGTCCAATTGTTGCTGTTTATTTGTTTCTTCATTGTCTATTCTCACTATTGTTTTCTGATTTAGGTAGAGATCTTGAATGAGGTGTCTGTATATGAGTATGTGATTGGCATGATAAATTTCAATTGTGTAGTGAGCGCAATAGATATTTTTCCATGGTGGTGAATTACATTTTAGAGTAATCAACTACATACATCAAAGTACATTGTAAAGTTAAACCTATAGAGCAAATTGTTAATAAAAAGCGGTATATTTCTTCCTCAAATTAGCGATTATTTATGTACTTTTGCTAAAATTAACAGAACATATCTTTATTTTAGTACATAATCAAACTTATAGAAGGGCTTCTTTTTAGTCAGAAAATATTGATTCCAACATAAAGGATAACTTTGAAAATGATTCCCCGCTCACAAAAATAAGCAGGAAGATATTTAAGGATAAACCAGCACAACGCAAGCGGCAAAGAAATCATCCAAGACTAAAGAAATATTACCTATATAAAAATGGATAAATAACAAAAAAATACAAAAATTATAAATATGTAAAACCATAAAAACAAGCAAAAGATCTTACACGACGATAGAAAAACATGGAAAGAACTTAAGAGCATGTTGAAAATAACAATTCCTCTGACAACGTCAATTCAATAAAGAAACCAGATGGTACGATATTAACCAATCACACTGAATTGCAATTTTGCTAAATCAACACGTGTCTTCCATAACGACAAAAGTGAGTAAGAAAATTAAAACAGATGGCAACTCCTTGAAAGATACGATGCCAACTGTTTGCAGATGTTACTTAATATTTTTCGTTCTGATAACAATTAGACACATTTATTGTAAAAAAGCCACCAAAGCTTAGATAATTGTGCTAAATGGTTAGACAACACTTGACATAAATAAAATAATATTTAATGATTTTAGTAAAATAAAACTAAAGAAATTGGATCTACAAAACATTATAGAAGCAAATCTTAAATGGGACACACATTAATATTACGATCAATTCTTTAAATAAACCACTATACTACCAACTTAGACACAACTGACTAACGAAAAGAAAATTTTAATTTAAAAGGCCCTGGCTCTACCAGATACACTATACGCCATATAATTATTTGAAAATGAAATAATAATTGGCTTAAATTATTACAAAAACATAAAAAAAGGCAATTACAAATTCTATTTTATCTTAAAAAAGAAAGTCGAACCAAATTTATTCATAGGTCTAACTATATCATAAAATTTGAAGTATTACTTTTAGGGCACAAGGTAATTTACAAACCAGAACAATAACATGTGACGCATATAAACATTACCAACAAAAATTACAATGGTAGAAATCTTAGGAATAATATGGACACTTAGAAGTATCCACAAATTCTTATGCCTCTGAAAATAAAATTACTGTAAATGCTGCTATTAGGAAATCAACTAACACATACATAGGTATAGACATAGATTTTAGGAGAAAATTAATAATTATTTTACATATACTTATATTTAGTATCTAAATAATTTTTGTTTTGTAAAATAAATTGCCCAGTTTCATTCACTGTATTTGTCAATCCCATTTATCACATTTAATCAATCTTATACTTAGATTCTTTTGAACTATGACTTTATTTATTACTATACATAATTCATAATACTATGTTCACTGTACCTATATCCTATAAACATCCTTAATATCGCTATATCTTTTTGGTAAATTGATGTCATTATAATGCACGACATAAATCAGATTAGTCTTGTACACTTTTAATAATAATAATAAAAAACTGTATTTCTATAGCGCCTTACAAGCATAGAGCTTCTCAAAGCGCTAAGGAAAAGGTTTTATTTTATCTGCTATTTATATTTACACAGACTGTTTAGTTATATTGTTCTAAATAAACTCTTATTACTGATATTTAATTCGCTTTGTTGATTTCTGTTTAACAATTGTTTACATGATTGTTTTGTATTTTAAATTTTCTTTAAAAATAATAAACGATTCAAAGGGTACATCGTAGCGAAATATTTCGATAAATAAACTGTGTTATGTATTTACATTACATATCAGAAATTTAGATACTATTATATGTTATCAATATCAAAAGGCATCTAGCTGCATATTCAACTTCCTTTACAAAATGTAAGAAATGCTTACCAATTTGATTCAGTACCATCTCTACTCTTGACAATTGCAAATTCTGAACGAAAGGATAACATCAGATACTTAGGAGATATATTATAAATTTGTTTATCATTTTTCATCCAATTAGAAATTTTCTTTTAGATGAGTATATTTCAAAGATAGAAGAAAACAAACTCTGGTTTAACTACCCTTCACAAACTTTCAGCCAATAAAATTCAAAAATACTTCCATATATCATCTGAGAACAGTAAAAGATGTGTGAAACTGCGGAGAAGTAAATGCTTTTAACAACTAGCTAAAAATCATCATTTTTAAATCGTAGATTTTGACACAAACAACATCTTATCCTTTAAGAAATATGACTACGTCAAACTATGCTGTTCCGTTTAAACAACAATATAAACGAAAATAGAATATAGCTTGAACTCAACAATGTAAAGGAATAGAATACCCTCAGAAGAAATGGTGCAAATGAAAGTGTCAGTGGATATAGTAGAAGATGGCGAAAAGTTCAAGTAGAGATATGAATATTTTCATTTAAATAACCATAATTCGATTATCATCAAATCAAATAGACATTTGAATGTTTAATGCTTTTGGAAAACCTATCCAACTTATAATGGGAAAAATACACGAGAATTTACATAGCAGGCGGTTGATACGTTAAAAATAGCATTCACAAAAGATCCCAACGAATATCATTTCCAGTTGAATCCACTCTTTCAAATCTGCAACTGTTCTAGATTTATGGGCATTTACTGCATTCTCCAAATCTATTTTTAGATATTGAAAAATACATTTTGGATATTCCAATTTGCATTTACCATGCACGATTGTATATCTTTGGAGTAGGGATCTTTTGGCGCACCCTCTATTATGTATTTTGTGTATTATTTTGCTTTATTAAAATGTCGATTCTCTCTCACTATGTCACTTTGAATCTTATTGCTGTTGATGTGTTGTACCTGTACGTCCAAGAAACAATATTGGTGTCTTATTTTAAGTGTTATTATATGATTTTATGTATTAATCTGGTTTTAGTATTGCTTATCAATACAAATTCAATGATTTTCATTTGAAAATGAATTCCGGTTTTATTTGAATAAAAAACAGGTGATTAAAATACCAGATATCGGTTAAATTATGGGAATGTGTGGAAATTTGTACTTTGAAAAACTGAAAGTATCTTATTAAATCTTCATCATCCCGAAGTTTTTTTTAGTTAGATACGTTTATCGTTTAATATGTAAAAAAATCCTTTTTGAAATATTTAATTTTTGCTAAATCCATTTTAATCTTCTAATTACTAAAAACATAATGTTTTGTAGATGCACATGTAGCTACAAGGGTGTTCCTGGAAAATGGCTCTTTTACTAAATAATAATAAATTTATCATATCATACATATAACTGTTATTACAAATATAAAAAAAGTGATGTAGTTTTATAAATGTCCAAAATACACAAATTATATTACACAATTATATTTTGGCAGTGCGATTTCAATCTCTCAAACTGGCTACTTTATGATCTGTTTAATATTTCCTTGTGGCTTGCTGAAGGAAATTTGGCAGGTCATTGGTGGTTTTGAAGTGTTAAGAGCTGCTCGTTCATTCTACAATTTTGTGTAATTATGGTAGTTGTTGGAGCCTTGGTTGTTACAGAGCTATGGGGACGAGCAAAAACATTATGATACAAAAGTGAAATTTCCCTGTGTGTACCAGCCTCCTGTTAATAGTGCGAATATTGAAAGCTTTCAGAATTTCTTTGCAGCTATTTAACCTGATTTGTTGATTGATAGCTGAGAGAGTTTGAGGAACAAAGCGGTCATTAACAGACTTTTATTCATCAGTTAGGATATCCAGAATCATATGAAGACCTGCATCTAACATTGTTGCTAATTTTCTTTAACTGATATGAGCATCATTTTCAACTTTTCATGTAACCCTTATCTCGCACCTGATTGTTTTCGTCCACTTTGTTCTACTCATTCAAAACTTGTACACCTCCCATTGAGAATTTCTGAACAAGCTTCGCATTCGAGGTTCTCATAGTCAAATCTTACCACGCCAATCTGTCTGTAGCATTCGTTAAATTTCTTTTCCATTTTTTCAATCCCTGTGCAGCAGTTCTATCATTAGATTAACGTCAAGTTTTGATATTGCCATCTTTTAAGCTGAGAAATAATATTTGGCTTAAATTTAAATGTTGATTTCTTGAACAGAACTATAAGAGAAACACGTTTTCTGGACTAGCCGCATTATTCACAAAGGTTTGTGATTGTGATCGATGTAGAATTAAAATAACTGAGAGGACCGCGAACTTTCTAAAAGAAAATAAACGAATTTAATAAAGAAACAAAAATTGTCAACGTTTCGCTTTATTTGAGTGTCTTCCGGACAAATTAAAAAAAATTACAACGGATGTGGTCATAGATATCATTAAAACAACAACAACAAACACAGTATATGACATGGAAAACTATTAAGGTGTATATAATAAAAATAAAAAAACCAAACAAAAAACAGGAACAGATAAAAAACAATTGACTTAAGAGGACAAAGAAAGGTAATAGAATTTGCTCGGATTATAGACGGAAACAGTAAGCGAAACTAATGAAAGGGCAGATGAAATAATTTGATTGCGATGGTCTCTGAAGTAAAGATAAATAGGCTAAGAAAAAGAATTTGCAAAGGATAGATTTGAACAAAGAAATGTTGCTAGAACAGAAAGGTAAAATAAGGAAGATCTGATTGAAATGGGCAGGGGAATTGAAACCTGAAGGATAGAATGTTTTTAGATGAGAGATCCCGTAGTTAAGACGGCTAGAGGGGAAATGACGAAGTTGATATGATTTCTGAATGTTTTGAAATTTGAAGTTAGGGATAGAGCGGGTTGGGCAAATTGAAATGTAAACTAAGGATGGAAAGAGGACGGGTATGAAGAATGCAATGCAGACAGAAAGAATGGTAGAGAATGCAATACAAATGGGGGAAGCAAAGTGTACAACCGATAACACATATAACATTATATTTCTTATTGACGTAATAACAGCTTTAGGTGTGAAAAAATTATTGTCATGTTAAGAAGTGGAATATTTATTTTAAGATTAAGGCTATTCAATTTTATTAATTGTTCTTTCTGCAACTAGGTATGTCAATCTATTAAGTTCGAATAATTATTTGCAAGTTTAATATAAGTATGTAATTTATTTAGATCTTAAAATATTTTAACAGAAACTCAAAATCGTAACTCCTAGCTTTATTTTACTTCTACGTATATGATACAGATTTTGTTTTATCTGCCTCGTGTAACAATGTCAGGTATTGCTTTAAAATTATAATTCGACATAATTGAAATCTAAACATAAAAATAGCAACCAAATCACAAAGTACCTACTCATAAAATGTGAGCACTCAAAGCATAAGTATGTAGGTGCCACGTGTATTCTGAGTGTCAGGCACAATCTGTATCAACAATCCAGTTGTCAGTGTAAGTGTGTAAAACTGAGGTGTTTCGAAGAAGGCTATTGAAATGTAGTACGTATGTCGATTACATATAACCAATGAGTGCCAATGTTTTATGATCAGCAGCAAGACAAATGTATTCTCTCCTTAATATTGGTAGATTTTTATCTGACTACCGCTTGACAACCGAAAGACAAAACTGCGAAAGTATACAGAGAATAGGAAAATACTTAAATTTTATATTTCATAAGATAATAACGATCGATATCTTAATATCCAAAAACATGGCACAAATGAATTCACCAACCATATAAAAACAGGTGGGAAGTAGCACATTCTCATAACTTTTTCACTGAGCTTCCATTTCACTGAATTTATCTCAGCTTATTTGACTCCAGTTAACTTCATTTGATAGACAACATGCTCCTTAAGGTAAGACATTTTTTAGATGGATATTGGACATTATAAATGCATTCGCTAGTATTTATTAAATATGCATTAAGCGTATTGGGTAGAATTGTGTTTCATTAGGCCTCTATTAGAGATTTGAGTCTATTGAGTATTCCCAAAAACGACATTTAGCCAGTCAGTGCAATTATTTAGTCCATTATCGATTTTATTCTGATCATTTTTCTTTTAGACCAAAGTTGTAGTGGTTCTCTTGGTACTTGCAATTGCTATAGCTAACGTTCCTTCTTCAAATGCTAGACTTATAATTGCCAAACCGACTAATGGCGCTGATTCAAGTAAGTAAGGACCAATAACAAGTTGACATTTTTTATCAGTCCACTACGGGTTCCAAAATGAATGCCTAAACTACTCGTTACTGTAAGTACCTAAGTAAGAAATAAAGGTATATTAATAATTTAAAGTAAGTAAGTATGTAACTACGAGAAAAAAAATCTGTTTCAAATTCCAGAAAAAAATACGGAACTGCTAACCAGCTCATAAAAGCTTTCTATCAGCATGTAACGTTCCCTGACGCCCATATTAATACGCCTGGCTGGCTCGATAATTCACATTTACTTTCGAAATATATCTGTAATTGTAAGTTAGTGTTAATGCTGACAACTTTAATATGAGTCAAACGTATTTCCTATCTCTATCTAGAATAGCTCCCATATTCTCTATCTCTATTTAGAAGTGCTCCTCATATTTCCTATCTCTTTTTAGAAAAGCTTCCTATATTTCCTATCTATATTTATCAGAGATCTCCATATTTCCTATCTCTATTTTGAAGTGCTCCCATATTTCCTCTCTCTATTTAGAAATCCTCCCATATTTCCTATCTCTATTTATAAGGGCTCCCATATTTCCTATCTCTATTTAGAAGTGTCCCCATATTTCCTATCTCTATTTAGAAGAGATACCTGGAAAGAACTGTGTTCTCTTTCTAGATGGGCATTTGACATACCTGTCTTGGCAAAAATAGAGTTTTATCAGAAACATAACATCGAAATGATTTGCATTTCACCGTATACGTCGCATCGACTTCAGCCTTTAGATATATATTTTAATAAATTATGAAAATCTGCTTGGTCAAAAGCAGTTGAAACTTTTTAAGAACTCTGAACAGAATGCCCTTTCTCGAAATGACCTTTTGGAACTGCTTGTTACTGTATGGAATGTAATGAAAAATAAGCTATGAATGTTGGTAGATGCTTTCGCATTCTGTGGGCTGTATCCCTTAGATAGAAATGCAATAAAAGCTGGAGAATTCTTTAGATGAAGAGTGTTCGACAACAGAAGATCAATTCCTTCAACATCAATTGCTTCTCTTCAAACGGAGCCGTCAACATCAGCTCCTTCACTAAAACGAATGCCTCTAGTAGCAACTACCCATAAATCATTAAATAGTAGGCATTTGAAAGAACATATTGCTTGTGTATCAAACACCCTTGCTGATAGAAAGGCAACTAAACTCAAGGTGAAGCTAAATTTCCGAAGTACAACTGAACCACTTGAGGCTGAAGCTCCAACTGCTGAATGTCAACCTTCAACATCTTCACAATCGACACAGGTATCTAAAAAGAAAACTTCATACATCTGCAGTGTTTGTGAGTCAGATTACCACTCTGGAGCAAGAAGAGGGGATTGGATGAGATGTCCCACATGTGGTTCCTGGTCTTGTGAAAGTTGCTTTGGTACAAATTACTGTTTCAATTGTGAATAGACTTTGTAGTTATTATTTCATCTGTTCAGATACTTATTCTTATTGTGTTTATCTAATATGTTATGGATGTATATAATATGCAATTATATGTATTTGGCAAAATTACCCTTATAATTGCTTAACAGAAGATTTGATATTATCATTCATAAACTTTGTATTGTATATTAACTTGTTTAAACTTGCTATGTTTTCTGTATATGTCCAATATATTTGTCTATTCGAATACAAAACTCATTTTCCAATATCATTAAATGATCTTTTCATAAGGATTATTGAATTTAAGAAATGGCCAAATTACCCCCTAGTACCCCATATGTCGCATTAACGCAATTGCATTTCAAGCAAAATCTAATTTCATTCTCTATGACCACGATAAATTTCAGATTAAATGCTTAAGTTTACTACAGAGACATGCTACTCAGCGGTTGCTAGAGGGTGTCAAAAGACAATGACGGATTTTTATTGGACACTTAATATATCTAACAAATAAGTTAATTAAACAAACAAAAAGAACATTTAAAAATGGCTAAATTTTTTATAATTCTTGAATCTCTCAACTGATCGATATAAAGTTTGCACAAGTTGCTAACATAGCAACACTCAATTGGCTAATATCATTTGATTATTCAAGGATTAGACTTGTATGTCCAAATTGTAGCCCATTTCAGAAGTTCTAAAATACTTTGGCAAGGATAACTTGTTCATAGAGCTTACCGACTATTATCACTGGCCTAAATATGTTGTACCATAAATTAACAATTCATAGAACTAACGGTCTATTATCTTATCTGAGGCCTGGATATATTTATTTTAAAACTGTGAAACAGCATGGTATTTTTTTTAAATATATGTACATAACTGTTATTTTGACAACTAAAATGAATATTTAACTCACAATTGTAGCAAAGATTTCTAAAGCTGTAATAAAGATTTCAGAGTTTATCTATTTTTCAAAGTACAACATAAACCACAAGATAACAGAATTCTATTTGTCAATACTTCTATTGAATTTTATAATGAGGTACTGAGCTGTTAATTCCGATGTTCTCGATGTTTTCAATTTAAATCTGTTATTTTATAATTCGATTGAATATTTATGACCTACTTTGAAAATAGTTTGATTTGAATATTTTTGATTGTTTACTAATTTCCTTTTTATCTCTGAAGATTGAAACCAGCGGTTACATAAAAAAATTGTAGCCTATTCAAGGTCACAATATGGACCCTAAAGGATGTCACTATGGTTCAAATATTCCATTTGTTTAAAATAACCTTCCTGAGGTCAAAATTATAAATGTAAGAGTCGTCTCTATTTGGAAGTGCTCCCCTAAATACAAAATGACTTTAATATTTAGTTGGAACTACACCAACCAAATATCATTGCTAATCATATTTTTTTAAATTGATCTCATGTATTTTCGGATTTTTTTGGGGAGAGCTAAACATCTTTTAAGATTTTTTTATTTTGTTTTATTAGTATATTCTACAAAATAAGTTACTTTTAGTAGAAAATCTAGAAACTTATTTGGATTTTGTCTTTTAAAATACGATTGGTCAAAATGATGTAAAAATGGTTAGCTCTCACAAAACAAAGGCCAAATATACTTTAAGTAAATGATATTAAATATGCTTAGCTATGGAATTTACGTTGATATGTCTCTAAATAAAGTTTAATAAGTCACTAGGTACATTACCTAATTAAATTATTTTTTAAGATTTTAGAGCTAACAAATTGGAAATTTACATCGTGTAAGAAAACAAAGATTGTTAGATTATTATTAGCTATATAATATTGAACGAAAATTCTTATAGCATAGCTTTAATGTCATTTATTAAATATTTTATTGGAATGTGTTTTCGTAGATTTAGCAATCTTTTAGGATCTTGGGGCCACTCTTAATTCATTTATTTTTGTATTTTTTTATAAATGTTAACTACACACTGAAAAAATTAAAAGCAGATCCCGTTATTCTTATTCGAAAT